>CM076582.1:508029085-508049085 GCA_034641835.2 Pinus albicaulis
AGCTGTTGTCGACAATTGTTGTCTCTCCTAGAGAAAGTCTAGAGTTGCCATAGACCAGTGCCTAGGACATCTTAGCATAGCAGGAGACATATAATAAAATTGGGTTGTCAATCCAAGGGCTCTCCTGCTATCTCTTGTTAAACAAGGAAATTGATTTAAAATGGGACCAGCAATCACAGAAACTGTCACAGGGAAAGTAATGTTGCAGAGGCACAATGCAAAGCTCCAATATTAAAGCATCAGACAATTAAGAGACAATTTACTGCAAAGAGGGCCGGTTCAAGTAATATGCCACAGAAATCAATTATCAGAAGGTGAATGTGGTGAAAGAAAAGTTCAGAAGATACTATCCAACATTGGGCTGATACCCAGATACACAACAGAATCATATATGGGCTTATCAATCTAAGAATCCATACATGACAATGGATTTTAAAAGCACCCTCCCAAAGCTACTAATATAGCAGAAACATGGATGAAATGGATATGAAATAGTATATCATGCCTGAGCCATATTTAAAGTGCTTGACTGATTCAAGTACGGGCATCAACTAGGATGAATCCTTACTTAAAACCAGTGAGCCACTCACATTCTAGTAACATGATACAAGAAGATGTATGAAATGAAATATTGTATTAAACACATAAGAGAAGTTTACATACTGTGAGATATCAAAGACCAGAATCCTCTAGAACAGACAGAACTCCTCCTCACTGAGACCCTACGGGCTCTGAGCCTCGATACAAAAGCTTTACAAAATGTATACAAAAAATGCCTTTCACAGCAAAATTTTCTGGTAAAAGTCTAGAACCCTTACAATGTCTTTTTTCTGAGTTTTTATAGAAGAAGAAGGAGAAAAACTCATAAAAGAGGTAGGTGAAAACAATTAATTGTTTTATTGAAACAAAATGGCGAAAACATCTTGCGCCCTCACTGCTGAATGACCATGTTGAGCTGTGTGTACTCTTCTGCTGCTCTATGGAGTAAATGTTGTAGGTGCAGATTTCTCCAGGGATAAGACATGAAGAATAAAATATGTATCATTCTGTACTTTCCTGAAGAGAATTTGGCTGAAATAAACCTTGAGGGCATGATTTTCTGTGAAAAGATATTTGTAGTGATCTGCAAGGTCTTCGATCTGGTACTTTGCCTCCAAAAGGGTATGTAAAAGCTCCAAAATCCTTAAATACATTTCTTTAATCCCCTGCTCCTCACTGATATTTTCTACCTGCGCCATTAATTCTTCATCTGCTCAACCTGTGCATTTGAATGACCTGGGAGGGTTTGACAGATTTAAATCCTTGCTTTCTTTAATAGCGGTCATATCATAGCAGCTCCCGGATCTTTTTCATAAATTTTGGTCCTGAAACATGGTCCTGCTGTGCATTCTCGGCTTCTGCAATGGAGGTGGTGAATCGTAATAATATTCTTCCGCGGCAAACCTGCAAAACCCACAAACTCGTCAATGAAACCAGACACAGGGATGATGAACGTGGCGGGGTTGATGGAAATGGTGGTGCAGCCTTGGCGGAATGATGAAACGATGCAAGGTGACGGGGAGATGCAGAGAAACAATGGAGGATGAGCTGGTGATAACTTTCCATGTGAAACGTAGAAATATGATTTACGAATGAAATATGTGGATGGCGGAGGAAAAATACGATAGACGCGTGGATGATGACGTGGTGGGGAGATTCGGTCAACAGGCGGTCACGCGAATGATCTGGGCCACACGATCCTTTAAACGAGATCAACGGTTGAAACTTAGTTAGAGGGCGATGGAATGGCAGGCCCGGGGTGTCGTATATTTAAATTAAAACTCATGCAGCTTGGGACATGAGCAGCTGTTGGATGGAGCGCTCGGGATCGGACGGCTCACGTTAATTTCGCTGCGCGTCCGGGATCGAACGATAATGCGTGAAATGGAGCGGTTTTGGAACAGTGGCTTGGGACACGCGGCGATCAGCGTATGGAATCGCTGCGATTTGCGGAATACCGCCTGCCCAGCAAAGGTGGTGCGGAAAAATCAGGCAATGCAGTAAGCACTTTTGGTCTAGCACATGGTCAAGGGGCTGGGTCATGTGGAATAGAAAATTAGAGGGGCTAGGGCCAGAAGGGCTAAACCATGAATACTCTCGAGCGCGACCTTTTAGACCTGCACAGCGCAATTTGGAGGCGCAGGATGGTGACGATAGGTAGAAAACGAGCTCCTCAGGTCCCAATAGGAAATTTGCAAAGGTTCAGGAGGGACGGGAAGCCAAAAATTTAAATGTGGGGCTGACATGGATAACATCGGCTCCAACTGGGGACGGCGCGTTCACACTTGGACATGTCGAGAACCTGCAGACCTCCTGATCATAATCTTATGTAAACTCTGTGGGCTCTGCCCCTCTACACTTTACTTCATAATTCATCAGCATACATCCCTTATTTAAACAAGAACTGAAACAAAACTTATATACAATTATGATACAACAGGCACTCCCTGCCTAAATCAGAATCGGAAGTAGGGCTTCAGAAATTGGCCATTTACAGGGGCATCCGACATGTCACCCTGTAAATTCTCCAATACAAGCGTGTTATTGCCTCCTTGTTCCACAATTTTAAAGGGACCAAACCAGAGGGGGTCGAATTTGCCATGCTTTCCTTTCTCAGCCCTCCGGACATCCCATCTGAGAACCAGATCACCAACCTGCAATTACCTGTCTTTTGCATGCTGATCAAAAATGCTTTTCATTTTTTCTTGGTATTCAATTAGCCTTTGACTCACTTGATTCCGTGTTTCCTCTAATTCCACCAATTGGTTGATTCTTCTGACCATATCATCAGGTTCCTCCTGACTGTCTTGCATGAAACGTGCCATAGGTAGGGTCAGCTGCACAGGAAACACTGCTGCTCGTCCATATACCAAATCATATGGAGATTTCCCAGTTGCTCGCTTACTAGTAATTATATTAGCCCATAGAGCAAACTTCAATTGGGAATCCCAATTCTTCTGATTTTCGTTAATAGTTTTCTTCAAGGCCCTCACTAAAGTTTTGTTGGAAGATTCTGCCAAGCCATTCCCCTGTGGGTAGTATGCTGTGGAGTGATTCAATGTAATATTATATTGCTGGCAGAAATTTACAAATTTTGCAGATTTGAAAGCCTGTGCATTATCAGTTACTATTCTAGCAGGACAGCCAAACCTGGAAATGATGTTTTCCTCCATGAACTTTATGATGACAGTGTCAGTAGCGTTTCTTGCAGGTATGGCTTCCACTCATTTTGTAAAGTAATCTGTGGCTGTTAATATCCATTTATGTTGTCCACATGATGAGGGATGTATTTCTCCAATAAAATCTATTCCCCATTGTTGAAATGGCTCATTCACATGAACTGGAATCAGGGGTAGAGCTGCCAACTTCTGTCTCTCAGCAAATTTCTGACACTTATCACATGCTCTGACCCAAGTAAAAACATCTCCAAATAATTTTGGCCAGTAGAAACCAGCCTTCAAGATTTTATGGGTTGTGGCCCTCCAGCTATAGTGTCCCCCACAAATTCCCTCATTGAATTATATCATTATATCTTCCACTTCATTCTCTGTGAGGCACAGGAGTAGAATGCATGAAGGATCTCTACAATACAATTGGCCATTAGCAACTATGTACTTTTGTGATTTTAATCTCAAAGCCCAGTATTTTTCTTTATCACAGCTAGGAGGACAGCTGAGTGTCAAAAGATATTCAACTATTTCTTTATACCAAGGACTAGTGAGATATTTTATATGTGCTTTCTGAGTAGCCATCTCCAGCCCTTGCTGCTCTTTTTCTTTTTCAAACTCTCCATTTGCTACCATGGACAAATTCATGCCTAAAGCCTGATAATTTGATTCAGATAAAATCTTGGCTAGCCCCTGCCCTTTAATTAGCTTAGTAGGTCGAATATAAAGATCATACTCATGTATTTTTGCAATCCATCTCCCTCTTTTCCCTTCACTATCTCCCTGAATGAGAATATCTTTAACAGCTGCAGTGGGGACATATGCAGTAATGTGGGACTGCAAAACATACATTCTGAAGGCTTTAAGGGACTTTACTAGGGCGTATGCCTGCTTCTCCAATATATTATATTTCAATTCTGCATCATGAAGCACCTGACTGAAAAAGGCAATAGGCTGCTCGTATCCATCTTCATTTTTCTACAATAACACTCCAGCTACTGTATGAGGTGATGCAAAGGAAAATATCATAAATGGTCTAGTATAATCAGGTCCAGCCAGCATAGGGGCTTCAACAAATGCAACTTTAATTCTGGCAAAGGCCTCCCATGACTCTTGTGACCATTTCACCTCATTATTCTTTTTCAGCATATCAGTTATATGCCTAACTATCTCAGCATAGTTAGGGATGAATCTTCTCAGAAAATTTATTCGTCCTAAAAACACTTGCACTTCTTTTTTATTTCTGGGGAGAGGAATGTTATTTATGACTTCTACCCTTTTAGGATCTATCTTTACCCCATCCTTAGTTACAATATGCCCCAAAATTTTGCCTTCCTCTAATGCAAATAAAGACTTTTGTGGGTTAAGAGAAAGGCCATACCTTCTGCATTTTTCAAAGGTTCTTCGTAAATGCTCAATGTGTTCAGCATCATTTTTTGAAAACACTGTAATATCATCAAGGTACACCACCAAAAATTTATCTTGCTCCCCAACGAAAGCAATGTCCATCGCCCTCTGAAATGTAGCCCCTGCATTAATCAATCCAAAAGGCATCCTGGCATACATGAATGTTCCCCATGGTGTGGTGAAAGCAGTCTTCTTTTGATCTTCTGGAAACACAGCTACCTGATTATAACCAGAAAAACCATCCATCATTGACATTCTAGAGGCTCCCACCGCTTTCTGCAGGATGTGGTCCATTTTAGGCAGTGGATAATTATCCTTTAAAGATGCTCTATTTAAATTCCTGAAATCCACACATAGCCTTATTTCTCCATTTTTCTTTCGGACAGGGACCAAATTAGCAACCCATTCAGAGTACCTTAATGGCACTATTATTTTGGCCTTTAGCAGCTTCTTGATTTCTTTTTCAATGGAGGGAAGTAGTAGAGGATTTATCTGTCTAAGCTTCTGCTTATAAGGTTTTGCATCTTCCCTCAGAGGAATTTTGTGTTGCATTATACTAATGTCAGAAGTTTTTAGGTCCTGATAGGACCATGCAAATACATCTTTGTATGATTGAAATAATTTCAGGTATTTTTCTTTATATTCCTCTGGGACCTTCTTAGATATCTTTACAATTTTAGGCTCAACATTGGTACCCAGATTCAGATCTTCCATTTGATTTTCTTCTACTACTTTATTATGTTGCAATGGAACATCATTTTTGTCAAATAATTTTTCTAGAGGCACCAGCCCTCTAGGTATCACATTTCCCTTCAATTGCAACACTTTACTTCCTGCCATTTTCTCTTCCCACTTATTTTCTGAAGTATCTTCAGCCTCATCTTCTTTACAATCGTCAATCTCCATATTAGAGAATTCCCCCACTGTTTCCAGGAATCTCTTCATATGTTCATCATCTTCAAATACATGCCAGTGCTTGATATTATTTGGGATTGATGGCCTATAATGTACCTCGATTTCATACCTCAAGAGGGGGTTCTGAGGTGGACGAAATGTATTGGCAGCTACAACAAGTGAATCTGCCATTCTGTTCTATTCCCGGGGCATGAACTGGATATTGAATGCTGAGAAGAAATTCTCCACCATGTCCCATATTTCATTTCTATAAGCTCTCAGCCAGGGGTGTTTGGTTTGACACTGATTTCTGACTTGTCTGACCACCAGCTCAGAATCTCCCAGGACCTTTAAACATTGTATGCCCATGCTCCTGGCTGTTTGCAATCCCAATAGTAGCGCTTCATATTCAGCCACATTATTAGTAGCCTCATATTCCAATTTAAAAGACAGTGGGATCCACTTTCCTGTAGGAGAAATTAATAATACTCCAGCCCCATTTCCTTCTCTTGAATTTGCTCCATCAAAATGCAAAGTTCGTACTCCTTCTTCACGGTCTTCTAAAGGTTGCTCAATCTTGATTTGGATGAAAGATGTTTCTTGAGAAAAGTTTTGATCTTCTTAAAGCATAAAACATGAAAAATCTCCTTCCTTGCTATAGACTGGTGAGTTTTCTGAGTTGTCAGCTTTAGTCACCATCTTGACAAATCTGGTTTCTCTGTATAATCTCCTCTCCTGGCCACCAAAAACAGGGATAGTGGCATAGGTTAAATCCATCTTGAGTGACCCACCAATTTTTGTTCCCCAGGACCTTGACAACAACATGCCAAAACAAGCTGGGATGTCAGCTACCACAATGTCCATTACTACACTTTTTGCTGGAATTTGGGCCAGATTGACCACTAAATCTTTAATCATCCCCAAGCATTTAACTCTTTTGGAATCAAATGAATATAGGTCTTTATATGGACGTGTGATTTGCAGACCTAGTTGCTCCATGACTGACAAAGGCATAAGATTATGGGAAGCTTCAGAATCTAACATACAATTGTGTAATAATAGGTCATGAATAACTAAAGACACATAGAAAGGAGGAGTATAGGGGTCTATCTCCTCGACATGTGGGCCAAAAACTACCATGGGTCTTTCTTCTTGAAGATTAAGACTGTCTGGAATTATAGGTGCTTCGGGAGGGAGCAATAAATAAGTAACTTGAGATTGATATGCAGGTTTTTTTAATAGTTCAGTCAAAGGGACTGGGATTTTGACTTTCTCAAGTTCTTTTTGCAAATTGAAAACAGGAGGGGGTTTTTCTATTACAACTTCTTTTGACTCTTTATTTTCAGCTGAAGGTTTAACTTCTTTTGACATAGGCTCAGCATTAGGAGGAGTGACTATCTTTGAAGAAGAAGGAGCTTGATCAACAGACTGCAAAGTTTTGTTCAGAGGACTCTTACCTTTATCTGTGACTTTCTTCGTTGTTGACTCCTTTTGAGTAGGAGCTTCCTTCTGGGGAGGCTCTTCTTCATGATCTTGAGTCTGAGTTCTATTTCTAGAGGATCTAAGATCATATATCCTATTAAAATGTGCTTGCATGAAATCATTAAACTGTTTGCAGTAGTGATCAATTTCTGCATCTTCTGTGTCTCTCATCTCTTCGTCTTCTTCTTGCAATGGGCATTCTATTTCATCATTGTTTTAAAAGGCAAGATTTGAATCTTCTAGCTCATAAGCAGCATCTTCAGTGGAGTCATCTACTAGGCCTTCCAGGTACAATGGGTGTGGTACCTGATCCTGTTGCTCCTTTTCTTCCCTTGGCAGTATTTGCAGAGGTGGCTTTCTATACTGAGGGTTGTAACCTCTGTTTGGAGCATTATAAAAATTCTTGGGGGCTGTATTCTTGGCCTCTAGTTCTAGCTTGACCATCTTTTTGATCATCTTGCTTATTTCCTCCATTTTATCTGAATCCTTATCCTGATTAGAAGTAGATACTTCCTCTTTGCCTCTTCTTCTGGTATCCTGTTCAGCTTTCCCTCTTAGTTTTCCAGTGGAAGAAAATTTTTCTTCTAATTCAAGAGCATCTGACTGAGCATCATCTAGGGTGGCAGGCTTTCTTTCCCTGAGAGAGAAACCAAAGTCTGAGTCAAAGGCTGCTATGAAAACAACTTTGGCAGCATTCTGACGAGGCTTCATATCTGTAGGGAGATTTAGATATAACTTATTGAATCTCTTAATAAATTCTGACACCCCTTCATTATGTTTCTTCTTGAGTGTATTGAACTCAGTAAGACACTGTCCATGATCTTTCTTTTCTCCCCATTTTCTGAGAAAATTATTTTCCATATCATCCCAAGTGGTTATGGAATGGTTTCCCAATGTCTTGAACCATTTTCTGGCTTCACCGTCCAAATATTGCACAAATAGTCTTAAGACTACATCTAGATGTTCAACATTAAAGTTCTTTGCAAAAGAGCAGAAAGTCTCAAGATGTTTCTGAGCATCAATTTCATTTTCTCCAGTGAATCTGGGCAATATCTTCAAATAATCTTGTGGCATATCATTCTGCACTTGAGGTAATGCCAGGGGAGCATATTTATTCAGCAAGAAGGCAGGAACATTTGCCATTGGAGAAGGTGGGGGTTGTGCAACAGTCTGGTGTACAAATGGAGGAAGAGGAGGAGGTGGAAATGGGGTATGGATAACAATGGGAATATATTGTACAGCAGGTTGAGGCGTAGATGGAAAAAATTCACGATTAACAGGGGCTACCTCTGTAACTTCTTTAACTTCTTCAGCCTCAGGGGTTGGACAAAAGTTCTCTTTGGTTCTAGCACTTCCCGTGGGTGGGCTATCTGAGTAATATTCAAGATTTTCCTTAGTGGAATCAAGATTTTTTACTGGAATTTCTTGAGAAGAAGAGGATAGATAATCTTCTGTGGAAAACTCAGGGATTTCAACACGAGCTGATTTCTTTTCTTTCCAACCTCTTCAGTGTATAATCTTCTCTGGGTCAGACACAGAGGGTGTCTTTAATTTGGACGTATCCGACCTTAAATGTGGCTTTCGAGGAGCCAATACTACCGATAAATTTATCAAATGAATAACAGTGGAGTCGCCAAGGTGAGAGATATGCAACTCTTCAACTCTCTGTGCTCACCTGATTAGAGAGTGAATAAGTATTGTCGAGGCCCAGGGAAACTGATATTCTTAAATTCGTCCCCGGCAACGGTGCCAGAAAGATGTTGTCGACAATTGTTATCTCTCCTAGAGACAGTCTAGAGCTACCATAGACCAGTGCCTAGGACATCTTAGCATAGCAGGAGACATATAATAAAACTGGGTTGTCAATTCAAGGGCTCTCCTGCTATCTCTTGTTAAACAAGGAAATTGATTTAAAATGGGACCAGCAATCACAGAAACTGTCACAGGGAAAGTAATGTTGCAGAGGCACAATGCAAAGCTCCAATATTAAAGCATCAGACAATTAAGAGACAATTTACTGCAAAGAGGGCCGGTTCAAGTAATATGCCACAGAAATCAATTATCAGAAGGTGAATGTGGTGAAAGAAAAGTTCAGAAGATACTAGCCAACATTGGGCTGATACCCAGATACACAACAGAATCATATATGGGCTTATCAATCTAAGAATCCATACATGACAATGGCATTTTAAAAGCACCCTCCCAAAGCTACTAATATAGCAGAAACATGGATGAAATGAATATGAAAGAGTATATCATGCCTGAGCCATATTTAAAGTGCTTGACTGATTTAAGTACGGGCATCAACTAGGATGAATCCTTACTTAAAACCAGTAAGCCACTCGCATTCCAGTAACATGATACAAGAAGATGTATGAAATGAAATATTGTATTAAACACATAAGAGAAGTTTACATACTGCGAGATATCAAAGACCATAATCCTCTAGAACAGACAGAACTCCTCCTCACTGAGACCCTACGGGCTCTGAGCCTCGATACAAAATCTTTACAAAATGTATACAAAAAATGCCTTTCACAGCACAATTTTCTGGTAAAAGTCTGGAACCCTTACAATGTCTTTTTTCTGAGTTTTTATAGAAGAAGAAGGAGAAAAACTCATAAAAGAGGTAGGTGAAAATAATTAATTGTTTTATTGAAACAAAATGGCAGAAACATCTCACGCCCTCACTGCTGAATGACCATGCTGAGCTGTGTGTACTCTGCTGCTGCTCTATGGAGTAAATGTTGTAAGTGCATATTTCTCCGGGGATAAGACATGAAGAATAAAATATGTATCATTCTGTACTTTCCTGAAGAGAATTTGGCTTAAATAAACCTTGAGGGCATGATTTTCTCTGAAAAGATATTTCTAGTGATCTGCAAGGTCTTCGATCTGGTACTTTGCCTCCAAAAGGGTATGTAAAAGCTCCAAAATCCTTAAATACATTTCTTTAATCCCCTGCTCTTCACTGATATTTTCTACCTGCGCCATTAATTCTTCATCTGCTCAACCTGTGCATTTGAATGACCTGGGAGGGTTTGATAGATTTAAATCCTTGCTTTCTTTAATAGCGGTCATATCATAGCAGCTCCCGGATCTTTTTCATAAATTTTGGTCCTGAAACATGGTCCTGCTGTGCATTCTCGGCTTCTGCAATGGAGGCGGTGAAACGTAATAATCTTCTTCCGCGGAAAACCTGCAAAACCCACAAACTCATCAATGAAACCAGACGCGGGGATGATGAACGTGGCGGGGTTGATGGAAATGGTGGTGCAGCCTTGGCGGAATGATGAAATGATGCGGGGTGACGGGGAGATGCAGAGAAACGATGGAGGACGAGCTGGTGATAACTTTCCATGTGAAACGTAGAAATATGATTTACAAATGAAATATGTGGATGGCGGAGGAAAAATACGATAGACGCGTGGATGATGACGTGGTGGGGAGATTCGGTCAACAGGCGGTCATGCGAATGATCTGGGCCACACGATCCTTTAAACGAGATCAACGGTTGAAACTTAGTCAGAGGGCGATGGAATGGCGGGCCCGGGGTGTCGTATATTTAAATTAAAACTCGTGCAGCTTGGGAGATTAGCAGCTGTTGGATGGAGCGCTCGGGATCGGACGGCTCACGTTAATTTCGCTGCGCGTCCGGGATCGAATGATAACGCGCGAAATGGAGCGGTTTTGGAACAGTGGCTTGGGACATGCGGCGATCAGCGTATGGAATCGCTGCAATTTGCGAAATAGCGCCTGCCCAGCAAAGGTGGTGCGGAAAAATCAGGCTGGTTTTCGAGCAGACGTGAGGACCACCAAATCCATGCGCTGTGGTGCGTTGATCTAAGTTTTGATCGGGTGAATGAGATTGTGCCCGATGGAAATGCAGTAAGCACTTTTGGTCTGGCGCATGGTCAAGGGGTTGGGTCATGTGGAATAGAAAATTAGAGGGGCTAGGGCCAGAAGGGCTAAACCATGAATACTCTCGAACGCGACCTTTCAGACCTGCACAGCGCAATTTGGAGGCGCAGGATGGTGACGATAGGCAGAAAACGAGCTCCTTAGGTCCCAATAGGAAATTTTCAAAGGTTCAGGAGGGACGGGAAGCCAAAAATTTAAATGTGGTGCTGACATGGATAACAGCAGCATTCTCTAACCATAGCCCTGCTAGAGAGAAGAAGACTCCAAGGGTACCACCATTATATAGTAGTTTTTGTTGAGCCTCTTCTTCATTTCATTGTCAAGATGCTGAAACTCTGTGTTATCGGACGTGATCACATAAATAAACAAGTGACTTGCTGGATCACGTTAAACAAAAACCTCTTTACGAAGATACCAGGGCACACGGTCTCTTGAATACTCATGAGAATTTATGCAACCATATCAATGAATCCATGTCGATTCTGAATGCCCAGCTCATTTCTTTAACAAATCTTGGACTCATTCAATATATATGTTCAATGCACATATGAATCTTATGACAAAAACAATCAGGTTTCTTGACAGTTCCATTACATCCCACACTCTCCACACAAACAAAAAATTACACTTCATCGTTTATGTATCTGGGGAGATTCAATGTCGAAGGTATGTGTGCTGGAATATGAATAAAAAATGTGTGCTAGAATATGAAGAGACTCGTACCAAATCAGTCTCATTTTGATCCAACAAATGAAGTCACGGTTCGATTCAACTAGCATCGATTGTTACACTACGCACCATTACTCACACCATTACTCGTGCATTTTCATCATAAATATTTGTCATCATATGTTCTCAGTGCTTCTCTTCATCATGCAGTCCATAATCAGAAGCAAAATTAAATTAAAGAAATATATCAAAGTCATTTACACAGACGAGCTAGATGCACTATTAAAATTCGACTGGAATGCCATAAATTGTGGATCTACATTCTTTCGCTGCGAGGGGAGGCTGCACACCAATCCATCGCTCACATTTTAGCCACGAGAGAGGTCATAGAATTATGGAGGAGAGGAGAAGAGGCCACGGTTTATGAGGAGAGGCCACTATAACAAGCATAGAGTGTGTATGGAGGGTCGAGCATCGAGGGGCGAGGGTGCACTGGAAGCGACTGTGTAATGGAGCACGTACTGTGTACTGGAGCGTATGCACTGTGTAATGAAGTACGTAGAGAGGGACGCGAGAAATGTGAGGAGAGGGTGGAGGAGTCGAGGGTGTGTAGGTGTTGTCACTATGTCGATAATACCACGCAGAAAATGGAGTCGTGAAGGGTGGTTTAAATATTAGTCACGATATGGTGGTTGGCACAAAGGGAACCGGGAGGTATTACCACTAAACCTTCAACCTTGTGGTAAGAGGGTTCGGGGATATGAACCGGTGTGAGGAGTTTGGTGTGATAACACAACAGCCACGGGGACTTTACACAACATTCACAGTTTTCACTTCAACGCCCATCACAATGCATAACAATAGAACACCTTCACAAAGAATGTATCACCCTACACACCATACTGATCAATAAAATCATACACACATTCAAATAACTAAGATACTCACGAGCAATGCAGCATTCACAGTTCAGTCATAGTTTCACCACAATTTTCGAGAACATAAATTACGCATGGATAAATTTCTCTTCAATGGACGTTCAATGCAGCTACAAGGGATTTGAATGCACAAAATCTTGCGGAGAATATTGCAGGGAATATGGTAGAAAAACTAACAGGATTTACAACACATAAATTAATTTGGCACTTGGCTCTGATACCATGTTAAACTCACTCACATAAATATAATGGACAGAAGATAAGAATAGGAAAGATAAGCGTGAGTTACCAAATTATTCACAATGATATACATCTATAGTACATTAGGTGTGACTCTTGGATTCCACATTCCAAGGCCACTTGGACTCCATATTCATCATTTTCCTTCCTCACTAACCCTAGGAGGATTGGGTGTCCAACATAGTTGTTGTCCATGCCATCAACAAATTCAGACACTACAACATTGGCTATGAAACTTTCATTCATACAGACCATTTTGTAATTAGATATCTAATGAATAAACCAGTTACTAATGGAAAAGTCACAAGATGGTTATTATTGTTATAGGAATTTAATATCATTATTTTAGATCGACCTAGAAAACAAAAAAGTTGTTGAATTTTTATCTAGAATTCAAAATGATAACAATGATATACCTGTAGAGGATAATTTTCCTGATGAATATGTTTTTACAATATCCAATAAATACCCATGGTTTGCAAATATTTCTAACTATTTGGCTACAGGGAAATTACCATCATATTTTTTTCCTAGAGAAAAAAGAAAGATAGTTAAAATGAGTGCATCTTATTCGTGGATAAATGAGGAATGAGGAATGGTTCATCATTCGAAGATGTGTAAGAGAAGACAAAATACCTGAAATACTAAAAGCATGTCATGATGAACCATGTGGAGGACACTTCGTTGATAAAAGGAATGCCTACAAAGTCATTCTCTTACGATATTATTGGCCTTCCCTTTTTAAGGATGCCAAGGAATATGTTAAGAGATGTGATATTTTCCAAAGGATGGGGAGACATGTTCTTCAGATGAAATGCCTCTACAACCTTAAGTGCTTATTGAACCCTTTGAAAATTGGGCTCTGAATTTTGTCGGACCAATCAATCCACCTGTTAGACTCCTATACCAATAGGTTTCATTTTTCATGATTGTCTTGATTGAACTATGGAATATGTTCAAACCTTCTTTCTTGAGCAAAGGTGTTCCATATTCTTGAAAAACCAAAAAATCAAATAATTTAAAAAATGTAAAGAGGGTATACGCTAAAAGAAAAATCAAAGGGTAAGAAAAATAAAATGGTCAAAAAAGTGAAAGAAATGAACCCCAAACAAAAAATAGACCAAGGAAAGTGTGCAAATCCAAATGCCACTACTATTTCATTTTTGTAATAAAGCAATTGTGTGCAGCTTGTCAAAACTTTTGCCACAATTCATGAATAGTCAAACTGTTTAAACTTGACTTATTCATATTTCAATTTCATGTTATAGAATAGAGAATAAATATCTGACCAAATAGTTTAATCTTGGCAGATAAGTAGATAGGTAGAGTTATTAAAAGGTGCTCAACAGTTTAATCTGAGCCCTTGGATGTAATAAGGGTAGAATTAGATAGATTTGCCTTGTAAAAAAGAAAAAATGATTGATAAGGGTTTGCAAGTCTAAATGCACCCTAATAAAGAAGAGAAAATGGTAGTGTCAAGTAGATAGGGTAGGTAGATGGTGCTGCAAAGTGTTATCCGATGAATGATGCTGCTACATGTTTTTGATCCTTTACTTTCATCACAAATACTAAAGCAGGAAATACACTGGAAAATCACAGCAAGCAAAGTCAAACTCATTAACTTCCCTCATCACTTTCCCCTCAAAAGTTTTACTAATTTCCCCCAAAGTACTAAGGTATTTGGAGATCAAAGGGGCTCAAGGCATTTCCTTGACTTTTGGAGGGACCGGACCCTCGGCCTAATGATCAAAAGACCTAAGTACTTGAGATAATTCATCATTATAATCATTCACCTTTAACCTTGTCCTAAGTAAAATCCCATTTTACTTAGGAAAACTATGCAAAATTCCATAAAAATCCCTCAAAATAACTTACTATTCTAAGTTTAAGTGTGGAAGATGAGATATTGCTATATACTTCAGAAGTTATCACTTTCTTAGATGTGCAAAATATTTTGAGTTCCCTTGTCCCTTTGTCATATTAATGTTTAACTCTATTTACTAAATCCCTAGTGAAATTCCTTATCCTAAGTATAATAACTCCTTTTATATAAATATCCGAAAAACCCTCTATTATAAAGTTTAGCCAAAGTATTTATTCCCCCGTGTATTCGAATAAAAACCCACTATACAAGCCCTTTGGTTAAATATATCATTATACATTAATCCCGCCCCTATGGTAAGTTAATTATATTAATTAATTTATCATATAATAAAACATATACGAGAAAAACTTTAAACATATGGTTTATATGTTTAACACAAAAATATAAATAAAACCCGAAGTTTTATTTTCAAAACTAAAGCTTTGGAAAAGTCCCTATGCCACCGTGGCTCATCCACCTGGCATCCCACTCGACATTTCAAGCACAATTAAAACCCGCGCGCACAATTCCTTACCCCAACCCTTTATAACCATGGAATTAGTTAATTATCTGAATTAATTAATAACCATACTCTCCGCCTATTAGACGCCCCCCGGGATGATTAATAAAGTTAATAGCGTTTAAAACCCCGCCGGGCCCGCGCAATAACTATCCCACCATCTCTCCGTATTTTCCACCGTTGGATCACCCCACCACAGATCGACGCTCCACGGCGATTCCGCTACCCATCCTTCGTCAGATTTTTAACGCGCGGGGACTTGGTGGTTTTCAAATAGTTCACCTGCCATGCGTCAAAAATCCAATGGAATCGCTACCCACTCATCTAATACCATTCTCGTCCATAAGCGGTGCGGGATCACCGCTTACCGCTTACCGCTTACCGCCCGACCCTGCCCACGTCAGCCCGTACTAGTATGACGTCACTCCTCGAAAAACTAAAAATCCCTTTTACTTGTAAATAAAACCAATTTTTCGTGTTTTTCCCGTTATTTTCGTTATTGAAAACGACTGCGCCTTCTGCTACGATTTTCAAATTTCCACTGAAATTTACTGTGCTATCTGATTTCGGTCCAAGATTCCGCTGCACCTGTGTTCAAGTACCCTCCTGCCATCGCCTGATACCTGTCAAAAGTCAGTTTTCCTCCAAGAACAGGTATTTATCTTATAGCGCTTAGAAACTCCAAAAGAAAGTCTGTGTTCCTCGTTTTTCGCTGAATCAGTGTTTAAATCATATTCCTAAGATCATTCCCTGAGTTTTACGACTGTAAATTGTTCCCTTGAACTTGCAATTGTGCCAATTTCCTTCAGTAAGATCAAAATCACGCCCGGCCTGTGAAGAAAACCAGAAACCTCCGTTTTGAATCCACAAGAACCAAAATGGAGGCCCCAACAGCTTTGAATATAACTCCACTGAATGCCCCTCACCGTGAGTTGGAATATTTATCTTTGGTAGATAAAGATTTCCAAATTAAAGACTTGCATTTTGATGAAAGTCCCCTTTTGAGTTATTGTCACTGCAGAGACGAATACTCAAAGGGGCAAGATCTCATTGGGTTGTGGGAATCCAATCTCCCAAGGTATCTCATCCCTTCAGTCATTTTTTTCCCAGAAATCATCCACTATTTCCATTCAAACTATGATCCCACTCAAAGGGCTGTAATAGCTCCTGATCAGAGTGTTTTGTTTCCCATTACTCCCCAGGCTATCAATGCAATGCTACACTTTGAACCAGACCAAGAACTAGCACCGTTGTCTATGGAAGAATTGATTGAGAAGACTAGGCAATTAACCCCAAAAAAGCTAAAATCCATGTGCCAGAATTTCATGTTGCCTGAACATCAACCTAAGGGGTCTCCTCCTTATGGTTTTTATTATTTCAATAAATTGGGAAGGCTCATCATAAATATGATATCTTTTGTCTTGGGATTCAATACCAGTGAATATGTGGATGAAATAACACTGGTTTTACTATCTATCTTTACTCCTGGGCAGCCTCCTGAAGTTAAATATGACTTTGCCTCTTTCATAGCCAATAAGATCCATGATCAGTTCATGAGGCTAGATGATGAGAAAGTTTTCAAATATTCCTCAATTATTTATCATCTCATTATCTTCTATCAGTCAGAAAAGTTCCCTTTCCCTGTTAAAAAGCTTGATGCCAAGGGAAACCCCAGGTCAGTCATATTTTGGTCCCCCATAATTCATTCTTCCTCTGATTCTCCCTATTCCTACACTGAGTTCATTGATCAGTTTGTATATCCTGCAACAACTTTGTTAACAGAAATCCCTCCCCCAAGGCTCAGTAATGAAATAAAGAAGACCTTGCAGCTCTCAAGGACTTATAAAGTTGGAGATTGGTATTTATATCAAAACCATACAGTCATCAGAATTTATGGATGTGAATTACATCCATTCAAGTTACCAAGATATGTGCCCATAAGGATTTTTGCCTTGGAATATTTCAGGCAAATGAATAATTCAGATGTGATCCATTTTTGTAGTGTGAAGAAGAAAGCCCAACTAAGGATCAAAAGTCAATTAGGTCCTTTCATCTGCAACTCTAGGGAGGCCGAGCGAGAGGCATAAAATATATTACAAAGCAAGTTCCAAAGAACTTTCCGTTGGGTTCCTTATGACCCATTTGGTTTTATTTGTGAAAAGAGATTAAAGAACAAATCATCCTCTTATATACACCACAAGATTCCTGAACTAGAACAATATGCCAATCAAGATGAATGGGTTGAAGGAACACTTGTTGAGGAAGAAAGTGAAGCTGATAAAATGAACAAAATTATGAAAGATCTTGAGAAGAAGTATGACCTAGAATCTTGTGGTCAAGTGCAGGTACCCCAAATTGGCACTTCCTCAGCAGCAAATCTACAGCAGACATTACAGGAAGGAAGTCCACCAGTGGCAGCAGAACCAAAAGGCAAGGGAAAAGAACCTGAAATTCAGGTCATTGAAACTTTGGTCATGGCAGAGAAACCACAAACTTCCAAAGCACCTGATCAATCACAGGTTTCTCCTACTCAGGTAAATCATCCCCAAGTTCCAGAATTACAAACTCCATCAAATGTGGAAATAGGAAAAAAAAGGCAAGTTCCAGATACCACACCTCTAAAGAGTCCTCAGGAATACATCAAGCCAAAAAACATAAATCAGATCCACTTCCAGATGTGGAAATCATAGATGAAGTGTTTGATGATGGAAGGGAAGACAGTCAAGTAACTGGCACAGTTAGTGAAACAAACACAGGACAGAAAGGAAAAGCTTTACAAAAGCAATTGAGTACTGAGGTATCCTCTTTCAGACCACCAAAAACAGATACAGGGGATATTAAAAGAACCTTCATTAATATTAAGGCAAAGAATGATCCATTAAGAATGAAGGTATATGATCAATATATGAAAATGGCTCCCCATAATCAGGAAAGGTTAATGTCAGCATTTGACATGTCACAAGGCAAAATGATAATGAGCCACTTCAAGTCAAAGGTGCCAAAACCCATTACTGCAGCTGACTACATCAGAACAAATTTTGAGGTTCTGGCAAAGGACATTCATCCTCTGGACCAGATAGAGCTACACAGACAAACTGGGGAAATGGTCTATTCCACTCTTACCAATAAAGCCATGGCAGCTCTAACACTGCAAGATTCTTTGAATAACACAAGCGCCCAATTGCAAATTGAAAAGGCCTCTTCTCAGGCCAAAGATAACAGAATAAAGTCTTTGGAAGACATAATCATTGGCTTGGGTCACAACCCCAAAGACATTAAAAGTGTTGAGGCATTAATAAAGAAGAAAGATGATGACATAGCTGCACTAAGAAAGCAGCTGAAATTGCCAGCCTCAAGACATCCCCAGACCCAAGAAGTTTTGAAGGGGAATTCACAGGAAGAAATAATGGAGTTGCTCCTAAATATGACTGAGCGACTAAGTGAAACAGAGAAGGAATTGGAACAAGCTTTGCAGGAAAAGGAAGCTATCAAGCAGGCATCCACCACAGAAGCTGCTACAACCACAGGTACTACAACAGCAGGTCAGCAAACACAGCCATCCCAGGTAAACACTTCTGGTTTGAGTTCTGATGAATTAATAAAACAAATGGAAAGTTTACAACTAAGGGTCACAGAACTTCAAACCACGAAATTGCAATTAGTAAAATTGGAGGAGAAATATGATACATCTAAGAAGACAGTTGCTGATAACACCAGGGAAATAAAAAGGTTAGAAAAATTGGTTCAGGCTTTGGAGAAGGACCTTTCATTAGAAAAGCCTTTAAAGGAAATAAATGAAATTCTTTGGGGTAGTATCATTGAGTTAATAAAGGGTATTTGGCCCTCTGTTCAAGCAATTTTTGAACAAAATGATTTGGTTAAAATAGCTCAAGAAGAAATATACGGGACAAGAAATGAATTGAGAGGCAGGCCTGAGCAGGCCAATCAACTTATTCAATTTTTGAACACCCGGACAAAGCAACAGCTTGCAGTATTAGGGATTGAGGACATGACCGGCACAGTTTTGGAAATAAAGAGAGTTTTCATCAAAAGAACTTTCATGCAGAATTTAGAAAGGAAGTGCTCAGATATTTTGGTTGATATCAATATTTTCAGAGAGAAATTTCAAGCTTTGTTGGACAGTGGGCTACCAAGTCCTATGCTCTCAAAGGTTCAAATAATGGACTTGGAAACCTATGTAAAGAAAATAAATACTCATGCTCAAAATACAGCTGCTTGTTCTACCAGTTTACCAGAGTCAACATTACCAACAGGGAGAAATATCTATGATAGAGTGAGGAATTTATTTCATCTGGAACATGAGATAAAGTATATGTTTCCTAATGAGCCCACCTTTTACAAACTTACCGAAGCAGATGAGACATTGAGAAAACTCAAAAGAACTATGATACCATATGATCAATGGTGGAAAGAATTATTGGAAATTCTATAAAATTTATCTTCAGGATGAAAATTTTATCTTTACTATCAGGTAAAAGGATAAAAATGAGTACAGATGAAAGAGTATCAGTTACGCAGGTTGAAGAGTATCCGTAAAGACAAAGAGTATCAAGCAAGCAAAGAAATTACTCCACAAGACAGCATTGAGCCCTTTTTCAGCTCTTACCTCCAGCACATCAGTAAAATGAGGAAACAACACATCAACAGTTACCTATTATTCTATCCACGAGACCATTTGTCTCCTGTTTATTTGTAAATTACTCCTTAGTCACCCTAGGTTATTGGCTAAGTTAGTGTGAGATTTTTTCAAGTTTTTCTTGTATAAATAAACCCTCAAAGGAAGTATTGAGGGTGGTTCTATTTCTTTGCTGTAACATTGAGATTTTCGGAATAAAAGC
>CM076582.1:508054085-508313095 GCA_034641835.2 Pinus albicaulis
GAAGTTGCGATTTATTTCAAAAGCAATAGTGATTTCTTCACAAGTTTATGAGTGATTTCTTTTCAAAAGCAGTAGTAATTTATTTACAAGTTTTCATTTTCGGTAGATAAAAATATGTATGGTTTCCATTCCTATAATTTTATTTTGTCTTTATGCATAGGTATGTTAGAACAATAGATTAAGTAACCATGTTTTTAGAGACTAACAATATATTGATTAAGTTTTCTTTAGTTCTATTTTGTAGAGTAAAAATAATATTGACTTTAGGAACATAAGTTGTGATTTGAAAGCATCAATTTCATTAGGAACATAAGAATAAAAATTATCCGTAGAAGAAATTTTTTTATACAAACTCAATCATCACATCAATAAACTGAATTAAAAGAGGCTTCTAGCATATATAGTGCACTTACACTTCACAAGTTTACCAACTCCAGTCGATAATTTATGTAATAAATTTAAGAACATTAAATTAACTAAACTAAAACCATGCAATCTTGCTATCTCCTTGATGAAGACCTCAGCTACCTCACTAGTTAAATTCATCGACTTCACTAGAATGAAATGAAATACCTTAGTCAACCTGTCAACCACAACCATAATAGAATCATGTTGTGTAGATTTCCTCGACAAACCTGTAATTAAGTCCATGGAAATGACTCCCATTTCCACTTTGGAATCAGAATCAATTGTAGTAAACCACCTAGATGCTTACACTCTGCTTTTACTTGTTGACAATCCAAACACCTCACAACAAACTCTGCCACCTCCTTCTTCAAGTTCGGAAAATGGTAGAACTTCTTAATTGCTATCATTGTCTTCTAATATCCTTGGTGACCTTAATACAACTTAACATGAAATTCCCGCAAGATAATCTTCTTGAGCTTGTTGTTGTACGACACATAGATTTTGTCCCTAAATATAACCAACCATCTACCGTGAGATGATAATCCACATCTTGTTCACTTGTACCCTGTTGTTGTAACTTGTGCTTAAGTTGTTGGCACTTGTCATCCTGTTGTCCTACCTACAAGATCTGATCCTGTAAATATATCCCATATGAACTCATAGTTTTTATGTGATTTACTTACACTCTTCTACTAAGAGAATCTGCAACCTTGTTCTCTTTACCCTTAATATACCTTATCTCGAAGTCAAACTCACTGATCATAGCCAACCACCTAGTTTGTTTGGCATTCAGATAATGTTGTTCAAATAAGTATCTCAATCCACTGTGATCACTCAACAGAATAAACTATCTGCCAAGAAGGTAGTGTCTCCACATCTCCAATGCATGGATAATCCTTGCCAACTCAAGATCATTTTTCTACGTAGTTTTTCTCATGCTCATTCAACTTCCTTGACTCGTAGCACGTCACCTATCCTTCCTGCATCAGGACTCCACCAAGTCCTCACTTGCAAGCATGTGTACATACCACAAACTCTTTATTAGGATCTACGATCTTCAACACTATAACATTCGTAAGTAACTGCTCAAAACAAGCTACACATTCCTCTGTCCATTCAAATTTCTTCGCTTTCCTCTGCAAAGATGTAATAGTATAGGAAATCCATGATAAATTCTTGATGAACCGCTTATAGTAACCTTCTAATCCCATAAATGATCTTACCTCATCCACATTCCTAGGAGTTTCCAATTCCATGATAGCTCTGATATTTTTCAGGTCCACTGCTATACCCTCCTTGGAAACCACTTGCCCCAATTAATGAACCTTTGTTTGAAAGAAATTGCACTTAATAAGTTTGGCATACAACTCATGCTCTCTTAGAAATTTCAACACTATTTCCATATGTTCTGCATGCTCTTCCTCATTCTTAGAATATATCAATATGTCATCAACGAATACAATCAAAAACTTGTCCAAATAAGGATGCAACATATTATTCATCAAGCACATGAAAGTAGTTGTAGCATTATTCAAACCAAAAAGGAACCACAACAAACTCATAATTCCCATAGTTGGTCTAGAAAGCAGTCTTGTAGATGTCCTCGTGTTTGATGTGTCCCTAATGATATCATGATCTCAAGTCGATCTTAGAGAACACTCCCGCTCCTTTCAACTGATCAAATAAGTCATCAATCTGCGGCAAAGGGTATCTGTTCTTGTTGTTACCTTGTTCAACTCCCTGTATCAATACACAACATCAGAGTACCATCCTTCTTCTTCACAAAAATTATTGGTGCATCCAAGGTGACACACTTGGCCTATTATATCCCTTGTCAATAACTTCCTTCAACTTCAACTTCAATTCCACTAACTTTGGAGTGCTCATCATGTATGATGCCTTTGATGTTGGTGCTGCTCCCAACGTCAACTCAATAAAAAAATTCAACTCCCCTATGCAGAGGAAACTCTGAAATATCTATTGGAAATACATCCTAAAACTACTACAAACTGGATACCCCTTCAAGACTTCCACATCCTCAACATCCCTAAATTTATCACTAGAAATATGAAATGTGAACAAGATTCACCCTCTCCTACTACTGCGCCTGGCCTGCATAGCTGTAACCATTCTCACTAATGTAGGCTTCTTCTTACCCTGCAAGGTTCTCTTTTCTCCATCATCATGTAAGCATTCAATAGCCTTATCATAATAATCCACCTTGATCCTGTGAATGTACAACCAATCCATACCCAACAACATATTGCATGATCCCAACGGAAGCACATTTATATGTGTTGATGTAGACATACCATTCAACTCAAATGCACAAGATCTTACCCAATGATGAACACTTTTCTTAGTACTTGTAGCCAACTGCACTAACCAAGAATCTGCATGCATTTCTTTATTCAAATGACACTTATCCACCAGGTCAGGACTGATATAACTATAGTTAGATCTAGGGTCTGTTAGTGTCAGTATTTTCATACTTCCACTAGGGATCAAAACACATTTGCATGTGCATCTTAGGTGTCTCATATTGAATAAATTTTTCATCATTCCATTAGGTCATGATTTAAAATTATTCCGTTGGTGGTTTTCCTTGTCAATATACTCCACTCTCCCTCCAAGATTCATATTGTTGACTCATTCCCATGTCCCCTTGAGCATAATAGCACTTCTGGAAATGCTCTTTTCACTTGAAAGTTTTTAAGTCAAAATCTCATTCAAAGTCAGGTCAAAAAAACAATCTCATTAGGTCATTAGGGTTTTTCATCTTTCAAGGTCACTCTTTCATTCCAATGATGTCAGCACATATATAAGAGGGATTGATTATGATCATCATGATGTATTCATTTTGTTTTGAAGATTGTATTTTTAGTTTCGGGACTTTTTATCAAAATTTCATTTTGATAAAAAGTCACTTGTGTAATTTATTTTATTTTTTTCAAATGTAATTTTATGCTACTATATGTAATAATTAACTCCCAAAGCTGTCAAAGCCATTATTCAAGCCTCAGTGAGCAAAAGAGAAGCCAACTCCATGACTTCAGCAACCTGCAATGCAAAAAGTGTCAAAGAGTATCAGTGATAAAGGAAAAAGACTTCAAACATTAGAAAAAGTGGGTATTCAAAGTCAAATCAAAATCCACTTGGCTATAAAGCCCATCAAACATTTCAAAAGAGTCATTGTTGCCTTTCAAAGTGTAACCAGCATTCAATAAAGAAGAATTTGTGAGTTTTTGAAGCAAAATTGGCCAAATTTCTTGGCACTACATGTTTACACCAATGTTGCGTGCTTGTACCTTGGTGCTACGCCCTTGCCAGAAGATTGTTGTGTATTTTATGTAGGCGTTGCGTGCCTGCAAGGAGGCACTGCGCATTTGGACAAGTGTTGTGCGCCTGCAAGGATGCACTGCACATTTGGACAAGCGTTGCGCACCTAGCCAGGGAAGATTGTTGAGTGTTCTAGCAATCCAAACAAGTTCAAAACACTTCCAAATTTCTCCAAAAGTCCTCCAAGAATTTCTAAACAGTAATTACATGTCATAAGCCTTATTTTTTAAGCTATTTGGTCAATTCTTGGATGAATTGAAATGGAACCCTAATTACAAGTTTGTGATCATTTTTTATACACTTGTACATACTCCTAAAAGAATATCAGTCATATACATGTTAATTTCATTGACCTAGGGTTTTTGATCTAGTTTGTCCCTTCATTCATTCCCTACACCCATTTCCCTTCACTCATTCCCTTCATCTTTCAAAACTAGCCATCTCATCCCCTTCCCCTCATCTCATTTCACTTGTAATCTAGGGTTTCATAAGTCAGAGTTTAGAGATGTCATGTGATTCTCTCTACATATCATATGAACATCATGGTGATGAGTATTCCCCTAACATAACAGATACATTGAAAATTTTAAAGGCATAGATCAAAAGTTGTAAGGCAGACAATTACAGGATCATTCAGTCACATGAAAGACTTACCAGAGCACAGGAGAAGAAAGTAGAGGTTAATGCAGTCATCCTTCAGAGTTTTTTCAGATTTTCAGAGAGAAGGACCGCTTAGGATCAATCATGGAAAGAAGGAAAGGACCAATGGTGCATATGGTAGCAGGTCTCAGTTGGGATGTAGGTTTGGCATGGATGATAAAGTAAGAAATGGTAGGTTCTTAGATACACCTAACATAATGATCGTGGGTTCTATTCTAGTTCTGAATCAGAGAGACAACATCATCATCACCATCACTATCCATATAGGAGGAGTGAGAAGAAATACTTGCTAGAGGAGTTCAAGAAAGCAAAGCCTCCTACATTTGATGGAGAAATGAAGAAGTCACAGGGTGCAAAATCTTGGTTGCTTGGGATGAATAAGTTTTTTAGATTGCATGATTACTCAGAGAATACGAAGGCAAAGATAGCTACTTTTAGTCTTAAAGTAAAAGCATACATTTGGTGGGAAGATGTGAAGAATGTCAAGAGGCTTTTGAGAAGAGGAGTTGACTTGGAGTGAGTTCGAGATACTTTTCAGGAAGAATTATCTATTTGAAAGATACTACGATGACATGGAAAAGGAGTAATATGAGTTGAAGATGGGATCTATGATCGATAATGAGTATACTATCATATTATTGGAGTTGTTCAGATATGTGCCTTATCTTAAGGAGGAGAAAGCAAATATTTGAAGATTCGTCAGTGGTTATATATATATATATATATATATATATATATATATATATATATATATATTATGAAATCAATACATCAATCACATCAACATGATGACACTAATACAATAATTACCATCACAATGTATGCATAATGAACACATTTACAACTGACATGCATGAATGGAAAACACATTCTGCCCATCCAATCCAAGTGTTGAACATGGGAGTTCTAATACCACCTTGTAACCAACCCTCCCACATTTACCCAATTTAATTGGCCTGTCAGGGAAAACATGAGAGGAAGAGCTACTATGACATGACCTGACATCTTAGGTCCAATTAAGGAAGTGGGGCCAACTACAGAAGATAAACGGACATCTCATAACATGCGACAGGTCACTCAAATGGATGAGTAACCACCCCAGGTGGAAAAAACCTAAGTTGGACACCCTTTTTCTCTAATCTGGGTCCTAAACCGCACCCATAGCAAGGGATCCATGTGTTTGGGAGCCTCCAACTGCATGCAAAAGCCTGCATCGATGCAATTGTAACCCAAAATTTTCAGTTAGGAGCATGCGGTCCCGAGATCTAATCATAGATTCCAGGTCAGCCTCCAGACCACTACCTAGAACTTCCTATAACTTCTCAGAATCAATAGCGACATGACAACAATGCTAGACACACAAATTTGAAGGCATAACTTGACTTAGACTACCTAAAACCTATCAAGCATTTCGTCAAACACATGGAAAACATGTAAGCTATAGGTCATGAATGCATATCTGATTATAAAATTTTGAGATTCATCTGGAAATCACTGAGAAGGCCCTATTCCCTCTCCACAAAGTTTCAATAACACTTATTAGTCCATACATTCATCACTCATCAATCGTTAAACAGTTTATGACAAGAGACATACAAGATGCACATAATATAAAGAACATATAACCAAAAAATAACCAACATACAAACCATGGAAACCCAGCCATAATATCACCAACATATTGCCAACATATATACAGGAATCATAATGGAATAATAACTCTTATTAACACAGGAAAATACCAACCAGGTGAGAGACTTCCACGTACCACCTGACCATAGATTGGGTTGAACCAAATCTCTCTTTCA
The DNA here is from genome assembly GCA_034641835.2 of Pinus albicaulis. Classification (NCBI taxonomy): domain Eukaryota; kingdom Viridiplantae; phylum Streptophyta; class Pinopsida; order Pinales; family Pinaceae; genus Pinus; species Pinus albicaulis. The sequence continues at coordinate 508,060,301 of CM076582.1, forward strand.
ACCAATCACCTCCGCACCATATTCCAAGCATTAATGTGGGATCTCATGGAATAAACCAAACCAAGGCTTCTAGAGGAAAAACCATCTCAACCCTCAACTAGTGATTCCGCCTCACGGTGGGACATCACTAACACCAACTAGATCAGTCTCTATAAGTTGTCCAGTGCTCCAGGAACTAGTAACTCAACCCATAACCTTCCAGGGCTCTAAAGAGTTTTTCCAACCCGGCTCCAAGATTATTAATTCAACCCACCAAGGGCTCCAGCGTGTTTGTCCAACCTAGGCTCCAAGACTAGTAACTCAACCCAAGTTGTTCCAGGGCTTCCAGAGCGTTTGTTCCAACTCAAAACCATAAGAAATTACAAGCACCAATTAGCAAAATAAATAGATAAATAAATAATATTAATAATAATCAATGGAAAAACCTACAACACCATGGCTATCCAAAAAATGGAGAGGCTAGGTAAAACCATTGTCAATATAGGCAATCCTCCATGCCAATGACAGATCATAACCAAATAATAACATGCATACCCCATGCATCCATAAATCAGCAAGGAAATCACATATGCAACCTCTTACCTGCAAAGAAATCTAGTTGTAATCACTGATCCACATGTTCTCTTATGCTTTCCCGCTTTCCTTTCCTTTCTTTCTCCAAATCCAATGAAAAGTAGAGTGCTCCAAGATTTCTCTAAGTGTGTAAGAGTATGAGATAGTGAGAATAGAGAGAGAGCTCCAAGCTAAAACTGACAAAAGGTTTAAAACATAGACCAAAAGTTATGAATCGATCCTCATAATCCTTTTTATCATTGAGGCCTCTATTTTCTTCATTTTCCTTCAATTTTTGTCTCATGCAAATTTGTGACCTTTCACCTCCCTTTTCTCCTATTTTCCTTCATTTTCATAAATGAAATATCAATTATGCTTCTTTGCCTTTGCCAATTTTCATATCCACTAATTAATCATCAGTGATCCCCATCACTATATTTTACCCAACATTCAGCTTGGAATAGGTGTCCCAGGACCTTGGTTATTATTTTTATCTACATAGGAAATAAACCAGAGGTTGTTACGAGTCCTTGATTCATTTATATGGATCCATATCTTCTTATTGGTATGAGTTGAGCTTCTTTTTTTAAAGTTGTAAATCCATAATCTTATAGAGAATTATTTTTTATGTATTATAGGCTACCCTTATAAAAAATAAAGATAGGTATTTTCTATTTTTAACTTGAAAATAATCATCCCATTATCAGGCTCACCACCATGTCTGAGTTTCACCTTTAGATTAGCATCTATAATGTCATTTCCAAATTGTATCCTTTGATCTTCTTTGTTTTCTTTCTTTGAAATAATTATATTTTTTCTTGCCACATACCTACTTGTGTAGAATTAATGACACCATAGGAATTCTCCTACATGTGTAGACCAAGCTAAATTGCATAAACTAATCCCATTCAATTCACTCTAAAAAATAATATACAATTAGCATAGAAGATATAATGAACTATATATGCATGGGATGAATATAAAAAACACAAGCCCAAAGTGTGTCTTGAAGGCATACCAAATTTCCTTTGCACTTTTTTTTGTCTTTGGTGAGATGAACCAAATTTGGTTCAACATATAGGGTGATTAGCCCTAAAGCTTCATCCTTGATCATAACATAGATCCCTTTTCCATTTTCACCATGACAACCTTAAGATCATGCCACTAAATTTTAGCACTTGATGCATAGGGATTTTTCCATGCGCCTAGGGTTTCATTGCCATCAACGTATACTTCTTCGTTTAGATCATATTATAGCTTACTTCAACTAGGGCTTTTTTCATTAATGTTAGAGCTTAACATCAATGAAAACCTTCTCCAACAAAAATAGAATCTTCGATACATGCTAAGAATTTATGTAATGCACCAGCCCAAGAAGAGGGAAGAGAACCTTCCACTTGTGGAATTTGCATACAACTATGGGTATCAACAGTCACTAAGAATAAGCCCATTTGAAGCACTTTATGGGAGGATTTGTAAAAATTCTATCAGTTGGAGTGATCTAGTGAATAGGGTACTTATTGGGCCTGATATGTTGAAAGAAATGGAGTAGGAAATTAAAACCATCATAAGAAATTTGAAAGTGGCATAGGACAGGCATAAATTTTATCTAGACCAACATAGAGTGCACAAAGAGTTCCAAGTAGGGGAACATGCTTTCTTGCAAGCTAGACCCAAGAAGAGCTACTTGAAATTTGGGTCTTGCACCAAATTAGCACTACAGTTTTTTGGGCCATTTGAAGTGCTTGAAAGGAAGAGCCAGTGGAATATATGTTCGCTTTGCCTCCATCAATTAGAGTGCCTGATGATTTTCATGTTTCTTTGCTTAAAATATATGTGCAATATGTTAATCATGTGATTGATTGGTTTGAGTTATAGGTAGAACCAGAGGGAGAGTTCCAACCAGAACCTCTATGTGTCTTGTATTGGAGGCAACTCACACTTCAAAATCGATCAATTAAGCAAGTCAAAGTGAAGTGGGGGCACTTTGGGCTCGAGGAAGCCACATGGGAAACGGTTGACCATATGCGGGTAACATATCCTTTCATATTTGTTGAGTAAGGTAAATGTAAATATAATGTAAATGTTGTACATAACTGTGTATATAAATATCCATAATCAACAATGCTTGGTCTAAAGCATGTTTTGTTGTATATGGTTATTAAAAACTGAGGACACTATTCCCCCCAAAGTGGAGGGGACTACGACATTCCTTGGTTAATAATTTTCCCTTAGTAAATAAATTGTAATTAATTAAAGACTAAGAAAGTGGACATGGATTCCAGTTGCTTAGGGAGCGAGATTGCTTGAGGAATTGGAAAAATTAAATACATCGGCCATGGGTTAGTTGTGAAACTTAAATGAGTTGATTTTGTATTGTATTTAATTGAAGAAGAAAATGATAGACCTAGGTGTCCTTTTAGCTCAAACCACAAGAAAATAGGACAAAATATTAAGGGACGGGAAGGGTTTCATTGTCCAAGGCAGTTTTACCACATGGAGCATTGAAAGGAGACATACGTTTGGTCTATGGGCATGCATGAAAAACATGTCTACAAGAGGGAGAATGGATGATTTTCACATATGTGAAATGGAGAGGCAGAAAAATCACTCTCATGCATCGTAAGAGAGTGACCAGAGTAGCGATCAAAACACAATGATAGAGATCTGGAGAAAGAAAACCAACTAAGGAATCTTCAAAGAGGTTTGTTAGGTGAAATAAATTGTGGAGAGTAGTGGCTTACCTGAAGGTTAAAGAACCATTAGAAGCTTGTGGATTGATGAGCCACTAGCTAGGATAGAAGCACCCAAGTTATTAGGGAGTTGATGAACCAACAGTTGTTGACAGCACTGGTGCATTCTCTCACTAATGAATTACTTGGTAAAAGTCGCTTCTATGCTCCAACAATAACTTATCTGCTAAATAATCTTCCTTGATGTGGGCTCTTTTCTCATGAATGTGAGCTAAAAACTCTCTACACTATGGTATCCTAGCATGGATGTGACTAAGCTTGAAAATACTGAATGATAACATATGTACCTATTGGATGAAGGCAGTGTGGCCATGTGGTATCTTGTTTGAGTGGTTTTGTTGGTTGAAATTCCTCAGAATCACTCCATCTCAAGCACCAGAATCTAGCTCGGGGATGAAAACTACAAGTAACTGTGACTTTAGCGTGTTTGTGGTTGGGAAAAGAGTTAGAGTCACACTCTTAGTTTCCAGGTCTCTTATAAGATAAGTTCACTCTTATGTTTTTGCGCTTGAGTTTGTTATTATATCTTTGTTATTTGCATGGAAATAATGTTATGCTAATGTTGTGGAGTGTTGTTATTGCATATTGAATAATGTAAATGATTGAGTAAAGATCATGTGATATGGTCCATTACTCATGGATGTGCCAATATTGAAATAACTTAAGCCTGCCTGCGCATAAATAGATTGAAATCTATATAAATGGGTAATTAATCTGTGTAGATATGTTGGTATATTTGGTCTATGTGGTATGGACTGGCACATGTTAATAATAAGGAAAGTGATTTTATGTGCAAAAGTGTTCCATGAATATTTTATTTGGAATGATTTAATTTATGTAATTATCTAAGTCTTCAAAATTGTCTAAATGGCCTATGTATTGAGAGATGGGTAGATCTTTGTAATATTTGACGCTATGTTGAAGGAATGGTTCAATTCCTGTGTTCATTCTGAGATCGAATCTAATCTAATTATCCAAGCATGGAGGAAAAGTAAAGTCCTTGTCATGAAAATTGTATTTGTGTTTTAATGATTCACATAACTAAATAGTATTTATGGTTGGTGTTTATTTATAAGCTCGGGAAGGATATTGTTAATCATATTATTAATTTATATGTGTTGAATGGGCTAGGTTGAGCCATGTTAAAATCTATGGAGGGATTCAAGTAATTCTTCGCCATGATAACACATGGATAAGAGGTAGAGCACTCAACGGAATGGGGCTTAGTATTCGTAGTATACAAGTTGAAGAGCAGGTCACATGGTGCATGCGACCTCGGCCAAAGCGCTTTGGACCATGCAGAGATCGACAATGGAGATTCACCGGAGAGTAGGCGGTGGGGATATAAAAGTGCACCCTTCCCCTTCTCTATACCAAAAGAGGATGGGCCCTTGCATACCATTGATCAGGTGGACACAAGAAAAGGTTGTTGGATTCAAGTGATGGGAACACAGACCCCCCTGGTGATGTTAGATTGAGGAGGGGGTCCACTAAAAAATCAAGACCATTGAGAGTGGAGAGCTCATAGTTGTACATGTGTATCAAAACTTTAGTCCCCAAAGGATCTGAGGGAAGAATCAAGGGAAACTCTTGGGCTCAAATCATTGGGATGATGTGGTAGTGGGGCTTGTTACTACACGCAAATGATGAAGAAGGACCCCAGTTAAATATTGCAAAACTCTGCAATGGATCCCACAATCACATGGCACATGGCATGGAGGATGTGTCAATGGATTACATCGCCCCAATATTTAAGACCGATGACGTCACCCTGGATCCCGGACCCCAGATATTTTTGGAGCATGGCATAGTAGAACACCCACGATTTAACTCTCAAGGTGACGTGGCCAAGGAGGGCCCACATCTGCGCCCATTTTAATAAATATTATATGCGTGTGCATGCTCGCATATGACTTGGTCCATGTGGACCATAGAAATTGGATTAATACGTTACCCTAATAAGAACATGTCAGAAATTGTGTGGATTTACCACTTGGGTGGTGACATGGTGGATAACTGGAGTAGCCATATGGGCACCACATGGAAAATTAAATGGTGTGGCACTATTTGATAGGTCAGCTTTAAATGACCATATATTTGTATCCATATGTCAGATCGGGGAAAACTTTATATCATTGGAAAGTTCTCGACGAGACGGAAACAATGGCATTATCCATTTTTAGTTTTGAGGAAGTTGAAAAAGGTCAAAAAATTTAGACCCCATTCCCATAGCTATACCTTGGGGAGTGGGTCAACATAGTAAATGCCTTATTACCTTAATTAGGGCTAGGGTTAGTAGGGGGTATGTTACATATACCCAATGGGTTTTTTTATACTTCCCACACTACTTTGAGTGTTTTCAACTTTACATTTAATTAAAAAAATTATTTCACTCACCCTCTTGATTTACACATAAAATTTGGGTGACAAGAAGTGGGGTGACACGTGATCTAGAATGGATCATTATATTATTTTTCATACATCTTGATTATTTTAGAGTGGAAAGAATAGAGGAAACATCTCAAAGAACCTTTTTTACCAATGGACCCCAGTTTGGCAAATTGGGGTCTAAAATCTTCTAGAAGCAGTTTGATGCATCAAACAACATTTTTGGGGGGTAAAATTGTGTTTCCTAAGTGTACACCTTCTATTATTATTCTACACATAGATACCTTTGCAATGGTGCACCTGACACCAAGCCCTAGTATTTCCCTTGTATCAGGGTTGTATGTAAGGACCACAATCCTATAGAAAATCCACATAGATTCACCTAATCTTGTAATATGCTAAAACAAAATACTTGAATCTATTCTACAAATTGCGAAACCAATTACGATAGCATAATCACATGAACAATAAAGAGAAATAATTTCAATCACACAACACAAAGATGTATCTGGGGAAAGCCTCAGCTAAAGACCGCACTATGTGTATATTTTGTTAGGGTCAGTAGTTTTGATTATCGAATCTCTCTCGCATTTTTAATTTTCTGTTTTTTAAATAAGTCGAAGCTATGACCACTGCCATTGTCATAATTTCTAAGGTCACTATTTGACATCGCCATGAGTTTTGTCATTAAGTAGCCCAATCAAAGCATGAAACAGTGTTAAATCATTGGGAATTATGGTTGCACATTTTTGAATAGTCAAGTCAAGGGGTATGTGTCAGTTATGTGTCTGTCATAAAGTGTTATCTTGAGTCCATTACAGTCAAAGTTCTCGTGCTCAAGGATTATGGTCGTCTTTTAAAAAATATCATACTTCTTATTCCCTCCTCTAATCTATCGCTGCTTCCCTAATTCCATAACCTAATATCCCATTATTCACTCATTGATTCCCCTTCTTTCCACACATCCATTATTCACATGACTTACATTTTCCCCCCATCCCATCCTAAATCTATTTCCCCAAGAGACCGTAACTACCCCTTATGCATGACATAACCCATATCCCCCCACTATCTAAAGAATGTATCCACCCTAACGTTCTAATAATTTCCCATGCACTAATGATCATATCATTCTAAATGGAGCGCTTCATGACATCGCACTACAAGACAAACCGATGTAATTCAAATCAAAATGAAATGACTGCCATAATTACTGCACAGTATCTTCATGCTGAGTTTGGGATGGTAAAACATAAAGGTAAAATATCTCAGATTGATCCATAGTGAAGACAGTGACAAAGAAGAAATTTATAGCCATTGTAGATCCATCGTTGTGCCACGCTGCTACCCAACATGTTCGTTGCGCAAAATACTATGTTTTAGATGTCATTTTGAAACATTTTTTCCTATCACATGGAGGTGAAGCTTCGAAAAATGGAATACATTTTTCTCAAGCACAGAACAAAGCACAATAAACTCCTTCATTTTTTGCACAAGTGTCATATATCTGGAGTTTCAAATGCATATTCAAGGCCTTTTTTCCAGACATTATAATTTCATGTTTTAGTTATTGTTTTGAAGAGTAGTTTATGTGAATATTGGGTAGCATTTGAAGAAACTAAGAGAGGTTTGATTTTTTTTTTAAATCTCATCTACAATAACCTCCTTCAGTTTTTACACAGGTGCTATCATTTGGGAGCTACAGGTGTCTCTACGAGGCCCATTTTCGCAGTTTATATTGGCAGAATTATAAAAAAAAATGTTGGAATTCGGTTTGGGATTGTGGAAATTCATGGATATTTTTGCATGTTGAAGGTTGTTGGTGCATAACAGAGTTTTTAATGGAGTATTTGTAATAATTTTGTTTGACCCAAGGCGGGAAAGGAGGTGTAAACATGATTTTGAAATCTTGTTGCATAGGCGTTGCGCAATTGTTGCGCACAGTCTTATATGATGTGTCAGGGATGCTACATGTCATGGGGAGGGTAGAGGATTTCATTGCCTTGTTAGGAACCTACTCTTCGCCTAGTCACCGACCAACTGTCTTCTAGCACGTGGACAGGCATGCCAACAGGACATGCTACGCAGTTGTTGCGCAACACAGATGGGTTGTTGTTTCTTGTTTTTTATTCCTAAAGCATGGATATGATGTCATGATAATGTTTCCTTAGATTAGAATGTTATCTAGAAAGGATAGCATGATAGAGTTAAAGTATTTTTTGTATTTTTTCACTAAGAAAAACATAAAATACTTTGAAGGACTTGTTGTTTTTGTGATCAGTTTGATCCATGCAATGGATAACACATACATTGAACTTAGTCATGGGATTTTTGAGGATGTAATGCTATTTAATGCAATGTAATACAAGGTAGAAGGGGTTAGTCATTGTGGTGAACGGATCATAACATTACTTGTGTGTATTGTGATCTATATTTTCAATAATAAAATGCTTAATGTAGAGTTAAACCAAGGATCATTGCAGAGATACTTGCGGTATATTACATCAAATTAGTTTTTCCCCAGTGCATTTCTTATCTTATTTACTTTTCATCAGTTCCCTTTAAGGGTGTAATGGAACAGCTTTGCTAGAATTCATCATGCATGCTCTAGTATAGTTGTGTCTTATTGTTTCATATTCAAATGAAATGTCTTATGCCTCTATCTTATTTATTTCCTCTTAATACTCAATCATTGAGATGAAGTAATAGAATTCTCTCATGCTCTGTTACATGTGGATGAGTGTTGTTATATGTTTATTTCCCATTGTACTGTGGTTATTTCCAATTCGAAGGATGTGCTAGATAGACCTATGTGTATGAAATTGGTTGGTATATGCATTGGTATGATGAGATAGTAACATTTATGATCACATGGATTGTTATTCCAGATCCTCCACCAAATTTCCACTAAATTTTAAAAAGTTTTCTCCAAATCTGTTCTCTGTGAAATTATAAAATTAGATTCTTTATCTTTAGATTTGTGTGAGGGAGCCCCCTCTGGCTAGAAAAGACCAATTTCTAGTCCAAAGTGGTCTTGTGGTTACCTTTGTGGCCATTTCCTCAACCTAAAGGGATTTACAGAGTTCTAACATAGTGGCGTTGTTGTCGGGGAGCGAAAGGTCACATTTTCCTTGGGTGTAACAGACAATGACCTAGATCTGTTTGTTGATGGTGGACAATAGTAAGACATATGAAGGTTGAATCATTCACCTACAAACTCTAAAATTCAAAGGATCCATAAGATCAAATGTTCACAATGACTTCATTGGTTAAAGGTCAATAGTTTTCAGAATTACTGGTGATTGTTTTCAATATGGATGCCAGAACGAATGTCATGTATGCTCCTATGGAAAGATATTGTATTCCTGCCTTTCCAAACCCGATGCCTCGTGTTGATTGGTCAACCTATCTCCCCATGTCCAGAGATCAAAAGGGAGAATATGTTGCTCTACATTTAATTAAATTCCACATGCATGTATGTAGACTTGAACTTAATTTTCATGAGGATTCATTGGTGAAAATGTTTATCGCAACCTTAGAGGATGAAGCCAAATCATGGTATGAATGTTTGAAATCTGCAATTATTTGTTCTCTGACAGATTTCTATTCAGGATTTTGTAAAAATTTTAAACAAATGTATCCTTCTATAGTGTTGATAGAAAGATTTTGTGGAAAATTAGAGGATCTTTTTCAGCTCATGAGAATTGACATCTATCATCAAGACATAGTTATTGATGAAATTCAAGAAGCTTTGCTTGAGTTGTCTTTTCTTGAGGATGAAATAGAAGTAGAAGAAGTTTGTTACCGTGATATTCAGGTAGGTTTCCTGCAGGCAACAATTTTTGCAGCTGAAGCTGAAACTGATCGGCCAGAGGAGGATAAATTGATGCAATAAGTTTGCCTTCATGACCCTGACCCATATATTTAGCAGCCTGAACCTGATAAAGAAGAGGAGAGCAGTGAAGAGGAAGGGGTTGTTCCTGTAAATTTTTGCAAATAGATTCAAATTCCATTTTAGACAGCTCAAATGGTTAAGATTATAATTTCATTAGATTCCTCTTTTCGAGAGGACCAAAATTGACCTATAGATCGCCCAAATCAGTTAAGAAGAATTTAAGTTATGAATTATTTTATTTATTTATGGGTTGACCTCAACACATGTGGATTTGGTCAAAGCCCCAAGTGGTCCCTCACAAAAGATATAAATAGAAGCAACCTCAAGCTCATTCACACACATTCGCTCAGGATATTTTCTTCTTGCACTCTTTGTCTTGGATCGTCTTTTCTGTTTTGGATAACACAGGTTCGACAAAAGAAGCTCACACAAGGGTCAGGATCACAACCGAGTGGCTCACTCTAGTCTGGGTCTTTTGAGCCATCTCCACGGGCACAGTACTACATTTTTCGGGCCAAGGTCACGAGCAGGTCGTGTTAAGGTAGCGACTAAGCTTCTATAGCCGCAGGCATACAATGTTAAGGTCACAGCTAGTGTTTATGGGCTAGATCAGGTTGATCAGCCCCAGAGCCGCGGGCACTGAGCATCCAGGTCACAGCAAGGGAAGCTTCAGTCGCGGGTTGAGAGTGAGGTCACGGCTAAGGGATTTTCAGGGTTGATCTAAGCTGGGTCACACTTAGTTACTTGCACAATGCCTTCATACATTTGTCACTCAATCACAGTCACTTCAGATCATTCCTTGACAACAACCTGGATTCAGATCTAGGACTTGGTAGCTGAGATCACTTGGTTTTAGTGATATATCAGATCTATGATATTGATGTTGTAGATTTGATCTATTTATATCCCCTACATATATGTATTGGGCTCATCGTACTCTCTATTGAAAACTTTTTATGACGATATATTGAAGAAGAAGATTTGAAAGGGATTCCCCCATAGTGTTATTTTTCCCTAGTCTTGGACCAATATGTTGTCTCTTATGTTTGTGTTATTGTCTTCTTTATCATTGCATGTATTTTTCTATCTTCAGTTACAGTTTATGATTATTTACATTGCTAATAATTGGATGCATTGTTAATGAAGAAGTAATTTGGGTTAAAGTAATTGATACAACATAGAAAAATTTGAAAATTTAACATGTTATCAGAGCTAGGTTGAAGGACAAGACCAAGGGAAGACAAGCCAAGTTAAATTATCTTTGATTAGATCTACAATCCAAGGTCAATATGCCTTCCTCTACCTTCAAGGAGCATGAGAAATTGGGTGATGCATCAAACTTTGTTGCATGGAAAGTAAGATTGGAGATCATAGCTACCAACAACGATGTTATGGAATACATCCAAGGTTGCATGGAATGCCTCTACTTCTATCAAGAAGAGATACAAGAAAGGTGATTCCAAAGGAAATCAAAATATAGTTGATGGTTTACAAGATCATTTATTTTCATATGTTGGGAATTTAAGAAAGTATAAAAACATGTATGACAAGATAGATGACATGTATGAAGTTAACAATCTGAATGAGATTATCACCTTGAAAGATCAACTCAAGGAAATGAAGATGAACAAAGGTGAAAATTCTCAGTCTTACATTATGAGGATCTCTCATCTTAGAGATCAACTGTAGAGGGCTGGAGAGAATGTGCTTGACAGAGAGTTGGTTGTCGTGACTCTTAGAGGTATCCCTCTTGTTTGGGAAACCTTCATTACTACAATCAGCAACAATAATGGTCTTCCGTCATTTGATGAAATTGTTGGAAAGCATACTCAAGAAGAATCAAGAATGATAGCGAGAAGAAGAATTCAAAAGCATGAAGAGGGAAATCCTATCGCATATATCGCCCATAACAAAAGGAAGAGGTTAAAATGAGGCCCTTCAAGAAGACCTCCTCCTCAAAGCTCAAAAGGAAGGAATTACATATCATTGTCCCATATTGAATGCTATAACTAACACAAGAAAGGTCATTATGCACGTGATTGTCCCAATAAGAGAAAGAGGTCACAATAGAACACCAAAAGCAAAAACAATGATAAAATAAGAAGATGCAATCAAAGGAACAACCACGACAAAAGATATGAAAGGAGAAGATATTCTTCAAGCGACCATGAAGAAGAACATCCTCATCAAAAGAAGTCAAAGGCTCCCAGGTATGAAATTAATGTTATGAATCAATCTAAATATATTCTCATTTCTATACTTACTAGTTCTTCTCCACCATATTCGTGGGATAGTTGGTTAGTTGACAATGGGGCCACTCATCACTTCTCTGGATACAAATAAGTCCTCTCTAATCTGGTAGAGAGGGAGACTAAATTGAAAATCATTCTTGGAGATAACTCCACTCATCCAGTAAAAAAATGTGATCTGTTAAGTTTCATTTGAACTCTGGGGCATAAATATTGTTGCATGATGTTATGTACATGCCAGGTCTAATGAAGAATTTTATTTCTATATCTGAATTAGAAGATAAATGGGTGAGGGTTTCTTTCATCAATGGAAAGGTCTTAACTTGTCCCGCTGATTCACGTATGAAAGATGCATTCACATTAGGTCTGATATTTGAAGGACTCTATAAATTCATAAGAAGGCCACTTCTAGAATTGGTTCATAATACCAATCATCTAAGCGATTTGTGGCACCGTAGGTTGGCTCATATACACTGTGATACTCTTCTGAAATTGAAGAGACTGGTCTCAGGTATTCCCAATGTTCAAGCTCAGCAGGATGGAGTTTTTCCAGGTTGCACGAGTGGAAATAAAACAAGGGGACCATTCCCTTCTAGTAAGAACAAAACAAATGACATCCTCCATCTCATTCATTCAAATATATATGGTATGATTCTTGTGCATTATGTTGGTGGTCATCTCTACTACATCACCTTCATTGACGATTATCAATAAAGACATGGTTTTACTTCCTAAATAGCAAGGATGAAGCCTTTGAAAAATTCCACGATTTCAAATCTTTGATTGAAAAACAATGAGGGAAAAAATAAAAGTTTTCAGGTCTGAAAATGGAGGAGAATACATGTTAAAATAATTCATACAATTTTGTAAGAAATAAGGGATCAAGAAGGAAAATATTGTGCCTTATACACCTGAATATAATGGCTTAGCTGAAAGGAAGAACCTGTTTATATTGGAAGTTGCTCATGCCATGCTTCATGATCAAAAGGTACCAAATTTTATGTGGCCTGAAGCCACACATGCTACTGTATATGTTAAAAACTGAGTGCCTCATCAAGCATTGAAAAATAGGACTCCCAAAGAAATATTTTCAGGTAACAAACCCAACATTAGTCATCTTCATATATTTGGATGTCCTGTATTCTTTCATGTGTCGAAAGACAAAAGAAACAAGGTGGAAGCTACAAGAAGAAAAGGTATTTTTATGGGTTACCGTGAAAACTCTAAGGCATACAAAATATATATTCATGGTCAAAGGAAGGTTGAAATTAGCAGGGACGTAACCTTCGATGAAAATGCAACACTTTGTAAAGCGAGAGACCTTCCTCCACCTCCCAAGGAAGATGATGATGCCAAGGATATTCTAGATGGTCCTTATATACCTGATTCAAATGATATTGATATTCCCATGGAGCCTATGGATCCTTTAGATCCACCTCCCAATGATCTTCCTTCAAATAAAAGACCACTTTGGCTTCGTGACACTCTACAAGGTAGTGAAAGAAGAATTCCCATTCGTAGATCCTTCAGAGAAAGGAAGGAACCATGCAAGTATCAGGGATATGTAGCTGCTATGAGCACGATGATTCAAGTTGAACCATCTTCATGAGAATAAGTAGTAAAAGAACAAGTTTGGAAGGATTTTATGGCTGAGGAATACGAATCTATTGTGAAATTTGATATATGGGATGTTGTCCTGAGACTGCATGGGAAGTCTGTTGTGACTTCGAAGTGATTATTCAAGATCAAACATAGAATCGATGGAAGCATTGAAAAATACAAAGCGAGGTTTGTAGCTCGAGGTTTCTCTCAGAAAGAGGGAGAAGATTACGATGACATACTTGCTCATGTGGCTCGATATACAACTATCCGTTCAATATTTTCCCTTGCCTATAGTCAAGGTTGGACCCTTCATCAAATGGATGTAAAAACAAATTTCCTTCATGGTATGTTATAGGAAGAAGTGTATGTTGAACAAACATAGGGATTTGAAGTGAAATATCACATAACGCATGTTTGCAAGTCGAAGAAAGCATTGCATGGACTGGAGCAAGCTCCCCGAGCTTGGTATGCACGCATTGACAACTATCTAATGAAATTGGGTTTCACAAGAACTAATGTTGATCCCAACATCTATTTTAAGGTTTTCCAAGATATGCCAATGATTCTAGTTCTATATGTTGATGATCTAGTCTTAACAGGAAGTGAACCACTGATGATCAAATGTAAGAGGAAGTTAGCCTCTAAATTCGATGAAACATCTTGGTATTATGCACTAATTTTTGGGACTTGAAGTGTGAAAAAGGCTCGGCGATATATTTCTCTCACAGGGAAAGTATGTACTAAAGATGTTGGAAAGGTTTGCTATGACTGAGTGCAAATCCATGACTACTCTGATAGAGATGAATTTCAAGAAGTTGTGTGGAAAATCAGTTGGACCTGATATGGAAAATCCATCTGAGTATAGACAACTAATTGGGGCTTTAATATTCCTCATGAACACCCGTCCATATATATGTTATGCAGTTAACACATTGATTCAATTCATGTCTGAGCCCCTTCATGCGCATTGGATTGTGGCCAAACATGTATTGAGATACTTACATGGATTGATCACACTTGGTTTAAGATATTTTTCTAGAGATATCCAACTTCATGGGTACTATGATGCTAACTGGGCTGGTAATGTTAATGACGAAAAGAGTACATTTGGATTATGTTTCAGTCTTGGTTCATCCATGATATCTTGGATGAGAAAGAAGTAAAATTCAGTAGCATTGTGCACCGCAGAAGCACAATACATTGCTGCTAGCATGACTAGTTGCAAAGTTGTGTGATTAAGGAATCACTTTGGTGATCTCTTTGGTCAAGTCTTAGATACCACAGTGATATACTGTGACAACAAGAGCAGGATCCATTTGGCATAGAATCTTGTATTTCATGGCAAGTCCAAGCATATCGAGATTTGATATCACTTTATTCGTGACATGGTGTAGAGAGGAGTTGTTAGACTCCATCACATCTCGACTAATGAGCAGATCGTGGATATTCTTACCAAGGCACTACCAAAAGGAAAGTTATTGGTATTCATAGAACAACTTGGACTGATGGATGTAGCCCCTCCGGGTAAGGGGAAACATTGATCAAGGACACTAAGAAATATCTTCCTACCCTGCTTGAGCTCTCGAGGTGAGGAATTTAGATAGATGGCTCCCGAGGTTGAGGGATCTCTGGACAATAGGGATCTTGCATATCTGTTACCCAAGGTTCAGATGCTTCTCCCCTATCTTCATAGGGTTGGAGATGTTTCTCCCCTATCAGTTCTATGCAGAGTATACCCCAATTGGCATCATACCCTCAAGCAAGGATTGTTGGGAATATCGCTCCTCGTTTGGCCAACGAGTTGAGAGAGTACTTGGGGTGTACAACCCATGTCGATTATGATGCAGGTGTTCTACCACATGACTGACGAGAGTTATTGATGGGAAAATCAATAGGCAACGTGATTGGGTTGAAAATTTCTCCCCTTTTTCGTTGTTGGGTTGAGATGGGATCCCCGATGAGATTTCAGGGTCAGATATGTGCTCCCCTGTATGATGGATTATATTGTTGCTAGGTACGAGTGGAACATATTTCTCCCCGATTCTTCTTCTTCTAGATCCAAGAAATTTTCAGCATATGGAGTTGAGCCATGACAACCCCATGATGTAAATATCTATCGACAGAGTTTACTAAGTGGAATTCTTCCTAGTTGAGAGGGAGTGTTAATTTTTGAAACTAGAGTCAAATTCCACTTTGGATAGCTCAGATGGTTAAGATTATAATTTCATTAGATTACTCTTTTTGAGAGGACCAAAATCAACCTATAGATTTCACCAATCGATTAATCATAAGTTAAGTTATGGATTATTTTATTTATTTATGGGTCAGCCTCAACACGTGGATTTGGTCAAAGCCCCAAGCAGTCCCTCACAAAAGCTATAAATAGAAGCGACCTCAAGCTCATTCACACACATTCGCTCATGAGATTTTCTTCTTTCACTCTTTTTCTTGGATCGTATTTTCTATTTTGGTTCGCACAGGTTCAAGAAAAGAAGCTCACGCAAGGGTCGAGATCACAGGCGAGAGGCTCGCTTTGATTTGGTTCTTCAAAGCCATAGTCGCTAGCACAATACTGCAGGTTTCGGGCCAGGGCCACTAGCAAACCATGTTAAGGTAGTGGCTAAGCTATTATAGCTGCGGGTAGACAGTGTTAAGGTCGCAGCTAAGGTTTATGTGCTAGATCGGTTTGATCAACACCAAAACCGCAGGCACTAAGCGTCTAGGTTGTGGCCAAGGAAGCTTCAGAGGCAGGTTGAGCATGTTGAGGTTGTGGCTAAGGGATTTTCAGGGTTGATCTTAGTTGGGTCGCATTCAATTACTTGTGCAATGCCTTCATACATCTGTCACTCAGTCACAGTTGCTTCAGATCAGTCCTTAACAGCATCTTCGATTCAGATCTAGGAATTGGTAGTTGAGATCACTTGGTTTTAGTGATCTATCAGATTCGTGATCTTGATGTTGTAGATATGATCAACTTGTTTCTGTTGCATATATGTATTAGGCTCATTTTACTCTCTATTGAAAACATTTTATGACAATTTATTGAAGAAGAAGATTTGAAAGGGTTTCCCCCATAGTGGGGTTGTTCCATGGTCTTGGACCAATCTGTTGTCTCTTATGGTTGTGCTATTGTCTTCTTTGTCACTACATGTATTGTTCTATCTTCAGTTACAGTTTATGATTATTTACACTGCTAATAGTGGGATGCATTGTTAATGAAGAAGTAATTTGGGCTAAAGTAATTGATACAACATAGAACAATCTGAAAATTTAACTGTTTGAGATCCCTTTGCAAAAGATAACTTCATTCAGGAAGGTTCAGAAAAAGAAGAGTCCATTGAAGAAGAGCAAGTTGTTTTGGATCCTGTCAATGTAGATATTATTGTTGTGGTTCCTTCTATTGAAAATCGAAAAATTGATGAACAAAGTGCTCAAGTGAAGGTAACTAGTTATGTTTTTGAAGAACCTTTTGCTAACCTTTTGGAATCATTGAAAGAAGAGGTTTGTCTTCCCATAGCCATTTTGTTGCAAGATCTATGGAAAGTTGTGTTATTTATGCATTATGGTTCTCAACATCAATTAAATTTTGAGTTGTTACCCTCTTTTTTCTTTTGTTTGCTCAAGGGAACTGTGAGCAGCATTCAGTCAAGTAGCCATTTGCTTGACTGGTTACATCTGAGAGAGGAGATTACCTGGTGTATATACTTCCAACAGGTATGGGAAAATATCATTGGAGTTTGAATCTCGAGGAGAAGGCCCTAAGACTCTGGTGATATGTTTTCAAATTTTCTTTGAAGCTTTCACGTTGGTTTGTACAGTGTTTTTGAATAAATGTTAGTCAGACTGTAAGTCAGTCTCAGTTTTTATGTTCTCTCCATTTCCCAATGGAGAGGCTACTAGTCTGCAGTTTTTGTTCTTAGCACCTCGCTAGGAGGCTTCCATCCCCATTGGAGCCAATGTCAGGGTCAGTAGTTTTTATTGTCGAATGTCTCTCATATTTTTTATTTTTAGTTTTTTAAATAAGTCGAACCTATGACCACTATCATGGTCATAAGTTCAAAGGTCATTGTCCAACATTGCCATGATTTTTTTCATTAAGTAGCTCAATCAAAACATGAAACAATGTTAAATAATTGGGAGTCATGGTTGCACATTTTTGAATAGTCAAGTCAAGGGGTATGTGTCAGTTATGTGCCTATCAAAAAGTGTTCTCTTGAATCCATTACAATCAAAGTTCTGGTGATCAAGGAATATGGCCTTTTAAAAATACCCTACTTCTTATTCCCTCCTCTAATCTACCCTTACTTCCATAATTCCATAACCTAATCTCCCCTTATTCATTCATTAATTCCCCTTCTTACCACCCATCCATTAATCACATGACTTTCATTTTTCCCCCATCCCATCCTAAATCTATTTCCCCAAGATACCATAATTACCCCTTATGCATGAAATAACCCATATCCCCCCACTATCTAAAGAACATATCCACCTAACGTTCTAATCATTTCCCATGCACTAATGATCATATCATTCTAAATGGAGTGCTTCATGACATCACACTACAAGACAAACCAGTGTAATTCAAATAAAAATGAAATGAACGCCATAGTCACTGCACAACATCTTCATGCTAAGTTTGGGATGGTAAACCATCAAGGTCGAAGATATCGGATCAATCCACAGCAAAGACAGTGACAGAGAACAAAGTTACAACCATTGTAGAGCCATCGTTGCACAACAGTGCCACCCAACCTCTTCGATGTGCAAAATACTCTGTTTTAGACATCATTTTGAAACACAGTTTTCGATCACATGGACGTGAATTTTGGAAAAATAGAAGAGGTTTTTCTCAAGCACGGACCAAAGCACAATAACCACCTTCTATTTTTTCACAACTATCATAGATCAATATTTTCAAATGCATCTTCAAGGCCTATTTTTCGAACTATATAATTTATTGTTTTAGACATTGATTTGCATAGTAGTTTCTGAAAAGATTAGGAAGAATTTGAAGAAACAGAGAGAGGTTTATTTAAAAAAAAAAACTCATATACAATAACCTCCTTCCATTTTTACACATGTGCTACCATTTGGGAGCTACAAGTGTCTCTTTGAGGCCCATTTTGGCAGTTTTTGTTGGAAAAATTATTAAAAAAAAAATGGTTGGAATTTGGTTTGGGATTATGGAAATTCATGGATAATTTTGCATGTTGAAGGATGTTGGTGCATATCAGAGTTTTTAATTGAGTATTTGTAATCATTTTGTTTGATACAAAGTAGGACAGGAGGTATAAACATGATTTTGAACTCTTGTTGTATAGGCGATGCACAACTCTGCGCAACTGTTGTGCACAGTCTTATATGATGTGTTAGGGATGCTACATGTCATGGGGAGAATGGAGGAGTTCATTGCCTTGTTAGGAACCTACTCATTGCTTAGTCATCGTCCAACTGTCTTCTATTATGTGGAAAGGCATGCAAACAGGGCATGCTATGCAGCTGTTGCACAACACAGATGGGTTGTTGTTTCTTGTTTTTTATTCATCAAGCATGGATACAATGTCAGGATAATGTTTCCATATATTAGAATGTTATCTATATAGGATAGCATGATAGAGTTAAATTAGTTTTTGTCTTTTTTCACTAATAAAAACAAAAGATACTTTTTAAGACTTGTTGTTTTTGTGATCAGTTTGATCCATGCAATGGATAACACATACATTGAACTCGGTCATGGGATTTTTTAGGATGTAATGTTATTTAATCAATGTAATACAAGGTAGAAGGGGTTGGTTGTTGTGGTGAACGGACCATAACATTACTTGTGTGTATTGTGATCTATATTTTCAATAATAAAATTCTTAATATAGAGTTCTACCAGGGATCATTTCAGAGATACTTGCGATATATTACTTCGAATATGTTTTTCCCGAGTGAATTTCTTATCTTGTTTACTTTTCATCAGTTCTCTTTAAGGGTGCAATGGAAAAATTTTGCTATAATTCATCATGCAAGATCTAGTATAGTTGTGTCTTATTGTTTCATATGCAAATGAAACGTGTTATGCCTTTATCTTATTTGTTTCCTCTTAATACTCAGTCATTGAGATAAAGTAACAAAATTCTCTCATGCTTTGTTACATGTGGATGAGTGTTGTTATATGTTTATTTCCCATTGTACTACAATTATTTCCAATTTGAAGGATGTGCTAGACAGTCCTCTGTGTATATAATTGGTTGGTATATGCATTAGTATGATGAGCTAGTAACATTTATGGTCACATACATTGATATTCCAGATCCTGCACCAAATTTCCACTAAATTTTAAAAAAAATTCTCCAGATCTGGTTTGTGTGAAATTATAAGCTTTAGAGTCTTTATCTTTAGATTTGAGTGAGGGATCCCCCTATGGCTAGAAAAGACCAGTTTCTAGTCCAAATAGGTCTTGTGGTTACCTCTGTGGCCCTTTCCTCAACCTAAAGGGATTCATAGAGTGTTAACATATCACATAGGTCAAGAATATGAAACAATACAATGCTTCTCTCAAGCTTGAGATCTCTCTGACTGTCTCACTCCTACTTGTGCATCAGATTCTCTTGACACACCTTTCTCTCACAAGATCCATGCACAAAATTGTGCTTCCTATTGCTTGGTATCATCAACTCGTGCTCACCAAAACAATTATTAAAATTGTGCCTTCATTCCTCCTTTTATAGGCAATTTTCTCTAATTAAGCAATGATTTATTTTAGGTATTCTTCTGATAGCATGAACCACCTATATAATTTGGATGATTATGCAACATATAGTAAACTTACCTTTAATTCCAATCTCAACTTGGTCTTGCTTAGAACTGACATGCAACAACTATTTAGAGCGAATTATCAGTTATCTGATTGATCACTTGTTACACATCATTTTGTCACCATGACGCTTGACCCTTTAAATGGATCTCTCACAATCCAATAACCTTGAAGAAAAGATGAATTTTGGGTAACAATGCATTTTAGCTTGATTACTATGACTTGTGCATTTTTCCAAGTCTGTTTATGTGCATGCACAGTTTCTTCCATTGAAACCTGCACAGAACTGCGCTCTGTCTTCCATTGTAGACCACACACATGACTTAATTAAAAGTAAAAATATAAATTAACTTCTAGAAACCTTGTTGTGTGAATATATGCCAACTAGAAGCTTATAGGTCATATCTATTTGAGCCTTGCCCCTCATATCATGGAGCTAATTCCCTTTGATCAAGGAACCCTATTCCCACTATTAGTGGATCTCATCCATCTTTTTTGGATCTCGAACTTCCTCTTCTTGGCCTATAAATTGAATAGAGGCTAGAGGGATTCAGGAGTTCACAAAAGTTAGTCTTATCTTGTCGAATTGAGGTTGGGTAGCTTATCATCCAAGGAGAAGGATGGAGGCATTTGGGAGGAGCCTCATGACATCAAGGCTCAGGTTGTAAGGTTTCTCTTATCTTTGAATAACACAAATGGATCCTTTTTCCCATTGTTTTTCTTTTTGAATTGATCAATTATTCATATTCCTCTTGTTTTGTTCATTAAGATAATAATCAATTTCTAATCTCCTTGATCATTAGATTAAGCTTGTTTGAGTTATTTTATTGCATGTTCCTTTGATTCTTTGTATGTTTATGGTCGTAGGTCTGTTAAAAACATTGAGGAGTTGCAATGGGACGGAACATGGATCTTCATCAAGCACTTTGCAAACAGGTAAGGGATTTATCCTCCTTTTCTTATATTGATAATTCAAATAAATAATGCTTAGGGAAAGAGTTATTTATTTGGTTTTTTGTTTCTAGTTTTCATTTAGGAATATAGGGAGATTGCTCATGTCCACAAGAGGGATTTGTCCGTCTAACATCACTGCATGTGAATTAAATCATATTTAATTAACTGGACCTCTCACTAGCTCATCTATGAGTTAGAACTAGTTAAACTGATTTTAACTCAAATAATTAAGTTAAACAATTACAACTCAAACTAAACAGCAACTGGACCCCCTAAAACTTAGAGTGAAATCTACATGCCTCCAGTTTGACCCCCAACTCGAATTGACTGAGCTAACTAAGTCTTCCCAACTTAGTTAACTCGTACAAGGTGTCATGTGATGTGGAATTACAATTTCCTTCTAATTTAATTAAGGTAAAATTAAATTAGAATCCATTTTGATGCCATTTTTTTATATTTCTTATTGTCATTTTCAACAGATCCCTCATATAGGAGCCTTAATATTGTTGTATTATAGTTTGTAATATGAAGAAGGGTTTGAAAAGGTTAAAAATGGTTATGTGGACTAGTTAATTCACTCGTGTGTGTATATTTGATTGTGAAAATTACTATTGTTGTGTCTTTTGAGTGTGTCTGTGTCATAGATTGTAAGACCAAGCCTAGATTCTTTAGTGCCATGGAAAATCAACATGGTAGCAAAGCTACTTTGAAGAGTTAGTGGATTGGAGTGTGGATAGAGGAAGCAGTGTGAGCCTATTGAGGTTGTGTAGATTCATAGGGAGTCTAGATTTAGAGGGAGCAAACCTATGGATTTATGAGATCTTTGAGTTCTAATGAGATGAAGACGCTACAAAGATAGTGTGATTTGATTCTACAGAGTATGTTGCAATGATGAATGCTATATGGGATAGTGTCATAAGTGATAATGGATATTTCCAAGTAGTGGAAGTACCTCCCTCGCTAAGACAGAGTGTTGAATTATGTATCTTGGGAGGTACTCCACAAGCCTAGATCTAGGTTTGTGAAGTTTGGTCACAAAAGGATTTGTGGGCAAAGAACCCAAGTAGACGGGTTTTAGACCCAAGTTGGGGTTTAAAATATAAAAGGAAATTAAAAAGAAAATAATTATTTCCTAATTCTAGAGGGTTCCTAAGAGATTAGAGGATAATTTATTTACGGAGGCCTAAGGAAAGGCTGGGATCATTAAGTGGGAGGATCTCATTTTATTGTGAGGTAAGGAGAGATGTAGTCCTAAAGGAGGTCGAGCTTGGAGGCAAAGAAAGGATACAAGGGAGGTCAAGTTAGCCATCTAAGTGCATTTTCTCATGGAGAAGAATCAAGTTAGAGTTGGCGCAGACCTAAAGAGCCAAGCCCAAGCTGAAGAAAAGGACGAGTTTAGTTCCTCTTCTCATGATCTGATTTGGACGTGTTTAGGAGAGCATGTAGACATATTATCTCTGATGACTTGGGCATAAATATGTGTGAAATCCCAAGTGAATTAGAATGCTAGCATTCTTTTTAGAAGGAGAAGGCCAAGTCCTATAGAATAGGAATTTTAGAGGGTGACAAGGCTAGTTTAGTTGACAGCTCACGGCCACAACACCTCAACGAACAACATATCCCTTGAGAGAATGTTTAACTATGTATGGGAGGTATGCACAACCCATGTTAGGGAATATCTGAAGATAATAAAATTCCTTACTGGACAGTCATCAATCTTAGGAAGTATGCTTAGATCCATGGACTTTGGTATTGCTAAAGGCGTTTTGGAGTGGGAAGGGACTGATCTTCAAGGTGGTGAACGAGTTGTGATGGAAGATTGTTCAAGGGTTGAACAACTGAAGTAAAGTGCCCTAATTGAGGGAATAATCCATGCATGAAAAAAGCATAAGGTGTACCCTATTGTTTGTAAATCATATCGCTCAAGAATTGTTTAGAAAAGGTAAGGCTGAGAATCTTGGATAGTGGGTTACCTCTATAAATAAGGCCATATATATTAAGGTGGACTAATTGAGTGTTTGTGGAGATAACAGATCCAAAGGGAGGATGCATCCTGAGCATAGAATGAGCAGAAGTAAGGGTGCCATGTGTGATGTGGACTGACATGAAAAGGATATAATTTTTGGTGGACTGTCCATAGGGTTTTGGATATTGATGTTGAGTATCCTAAGAATAGTAAGTCGTGGAATATCAGTGGTTGATCTATAAACCCTAGTTTAGTCATCTATAGGGAGTTAGAAGGTTGATAAGAGGAGTAGAGAGGATTTGTTCATAAGTCATAAGTAGAAGTAGTTTTTGGTACCCTAGATCTATGTGATTTGAGGATCAAATCACAAGTGTGAGGGGAACTTTTTCATTTCCCGATATTAGTTAAGAAGTGATTGTATTTGGGAATATTTTCAGGCCCTAAGAAGAGTGATAGTAGCAACTTGTGTGTCATAGAGGTAGAGTAGACTCTGCAAGCCCAAAATAAAAAAATGTAGGAGGTGTTTCAGAGATAAGAAAGGGAAAATGTGTGAGCCCTAGGTGCAGTGTTCTAGAGTAGCCAAAATCACGACAAGTGTCCAATGATTATTGTTCACAAACGAAGTTGTGAATAGTGTAGGAAGTAGTGTTAGAAGGAAGGTTCGTGGAGCAACATTTTACCGCTCAAACTAGCAGGGGTCCTAAAAGGGGATCCTTGAAGGGATACCGCTAGGACAAGGGAAACAATGGAGCAATAGCCCACTATCACCTTCGCTAAGGCTCCCTACTCTTTACGGAGATTCATTGATGGGAGGATACCCGCTATAATAAGGATCACGAAATTGAATGGATCAATGATACGATGAGAGGTGATACTAAAATACTATTGACAAGAGAGGCTCAAATATATGGCTTGTTTGCTTTTAAAGCAAGGTGAAAGGCAATTCTAAGAGCTAGGGTTTGAGTATATGATGTATCAAGAAGATTCTTTGCTCCTAAGGATTTCATTTTATAATTTTTCTTTGATTAACTTCTTGGGGCTCAAGGATAAGAGCATGATTTGTAAGGTATAGTAGTGGATACCCCCTTTATGTTATGGCGGTTCATTTCCCACCAGGGATTGGGACAATCTTGGGTTCCATAATGATAAAGTAGGTTCATATAGGTCCTATAGGAACCAATGTGATGGCCATGGGTATGGCGTAGAGCTCATGCATTTGGATTTTTCCCATGTGCTAAATGTGTATGTCTCGACCATATTTTGCATTTTGTGGTACATTTTTTTGTTGAATGTGGCCAATTATGCTTTTAATTTTTATTTTCAACAGCATCAATCTTTGGGGCATCATTTAAGGCTTGACCCAAGGTGTGGGCAAGGGGAAGGGGAGGCTAACCCTATGTGGACCCAGTGGAGAAATGTGGACCCAAGTGGGACAAATGATGAATGGGTTTGTGATGAACAAAAGGGGGGTGATATATGTGGATGAGGGAGCAAGACCATCAACAAAAAATAGGTTTTTCCATGTAGTACTATCCCTGAATCCCAAATCCAAAAGGTAAATAAAATATATCCCACGAGATTAGGATGCAAGGATAACATCCAAAGTAGGTCAAGGAGACAAGAGCACAACCCTAGCCCACTCTTTTTGTTGAATCCCCCCATTAATCCATGCCCAGAAATTTACATGATAAGTAAACTACAACCCACAATTACCAAATGACAAGGCATACCTTTAGGTTCGAGAGGACCACCTTCAAACGTATGATCATGAAAGATGGGTGAGGGACCACATGGCTAGATCAGGTGACGGAGAAATGGCACAACGATCTATTTAGTGGTTGCAAGGGGCTGTTGGATGCCAACTAAGGGCCAGTTTGAAGAAAACAATTCTCCTAAGGATATCACCCACAAAATGGCGGGTAACACAGCCAAAGTGCATAAAGTTAGAGGATTGTAGTGGCTTGCTTCATTCTCCAAGGACAATGCCTAGAGAAGACAACATGACTATTAGAGGGAAGATACCTTGAAGCCCTGAGGGTTGATCCTTAAAGGAAGTAGGGCATCAAAGTGGGCTATATTCTAAGCCCTATATTAGTGAGTTGCAAGAGGGTGACTTCAGTGTTCAGAGGGCAACTTCAAAGCCCTAACTTTGATCATTATTGAAGCAGGAAGAATGATATTAGTGGGAAGGTTGAAGACCCTATGTGTTGGGATCTTTGATGGAAAAAATACTATCTAGAAGGAAGATTACATTGGGCCAAAGATTATTGACCTAGAGGAGTTGCACTCATTGATAGAGGAAAATTGTGTAGCTATAGAATGGGAGGCAATAGGACCTACCAGATGTATTCAAGACACAAGGACTAAAAGGGTTGTGGGGCGCAACATCAACAAGTAGGTCAAGTGTGTCTTGTTTGGGGTAGATTAGTGATCAAAGTGACTGACACCAGGCCCTAGTTGTATCCTTGTATTAGGGTTGTATGTAAGGGCCATGATCCGTGGTATGTGATCCCTATGACTATTGTATTATATTTTGTAATATAACGAAGAAGGGTTTGGAAAAGTTAAAAATGGTCATGTGAACTAGTTGATTCATTGGTGTGTTCAGATTTCGTTGTGCAAAGTAGTATTGTTGTAGCATTTGAGTGTGTTTGTGTCAGAGATTGTAAGACCAAACTTAGATTCTTGAGTGTTGTGGAAAACCAACTTTCCATGGTCAGCAAAGTAGCTAAGAGTATATAGGGATAAAGAAAATAGATAGGGTTTGTGCGTTGTAATAACCAACAACGCACAAGTACCACTTCTTTATACTTGCGTGTATTTCCATTCAAGGAAAGAGAAAGTAGAGCAACCCCGCCTTCTAGCTAGGTTTTTTTCCCAAAAGAGTTTTATCATATTTATTATCACAAACTATCTAGTGGAATATCCACACCAATTTACAGGGAAATACATGAGTTATTTTCATTAGTAAAAGAGTTAAGGTATAAAAACTTGGTCTACACACTCATTTTCACTTTTAGTCATTCTTTGTATCTTTTATTGTCTTAAATTAGCAAAGCTCTTATAAGGATCAATACGTAAATCATTTTTTACACGATCAAAATTTTAGGAAATAAGTATTGATAAAATATAAAGATTCATTATTCAGAAATAAAATCTTAATTCAAGTTTCAAAGTATAATAATGTAAATTCAAATAAATCATCCTTGATTATTTATGGCTAGAGTATTTTTGTTAGTGTACTAAAATTAGCTTCTACTACAACAACAACATGTAAATAATGAAATATATACCAAGAATTAGAAAACTACTTAAACTAACAATGCAACTATAAGAAATTTCAAAATTTCAAAGGAATTCAAATAACACATCAAACGTTGTAGCATGTATAGATGTAAATTAAAATATAGAAATAGAATCATCATACAAAAAACCTCTTTAAGATTTTTCCATTCACTACGAGGCTTTCTAACTTCCTCTCCAATTATTTTCTAATGTATTTTGAAGGACCGTCATTTTCAAAGATTTAAATAGAACAAGCTAGAGGCATTGAAATTTCATATGCTTATATTTCACCTCATGAGATTCAGCCCTTTTCAGAACTAAATCTCCAACGTTAAAATACTTGTCATTGATTGAATTTTTATCAAACCATTTTTAAATCATATTTTAATGTATATTAAATTTATTCTTGGCTTTCTCTCACTCTTATTCTAGTTTCACAGGAATTTGAATTCTTTTTTGTACTATTGGGCATGAGTCCTCTATGTCTGATTAGATCATTGTAAAGAGGATCCAAAAAATATTGGCAGGACAGTTTCCTTTCCTTATACAAGGAATATAGGTGAATTTCCTAATGTTCCTTTTGGGGCCACTATGTTTTCCCTAGAAGCATTATGAAGAGATTTGTGTTATTTTATAATTTTCACCAATGATTTTCTTAATTATTCGAACCAACTAATTGTTTGTTAACTCTACCAAACAATTACATCGTGGGTAATAATTTTCACAACATTTTATTTTGATTCATTTTTCTATATCAAATTCAGTTACTTCCAAGGAAGAAAAACAAGAAGCATTGTAAAAAACAAGTGAAATAGAATTCTAAACCTCGTAATGATATTTTGTTTGAGGAAAAAGATAACCTGATTTCATTTATAGTTTTAAATGGGACATCCTTTGTCCATTTTGTGAAATATTTTTGGGAGTGAGGATGTATTTGTTTAGAGCAATTTCTCAATTAGTGTCTCTTCCCCAATGTTCAAATGGACTATCTATTGTAATTGGTTGCAAAGGAAATGCAAGTTATTTTTCTCATTTGACAGATGTTTGATATATTTTACATTTTATTGAGAAATCATGAGCATATTTAAACAATATTGGCTAATAGTAACCAACATGAAACACTTCATGGGAAACAAGGTCACCCACAAAGTGTCCTTGAATTGGACAACTAATTAGTCCAACCAAGCATTTGCATCCTCTAAGCATATTAACAAAACACCATTGTATAGTTTTTTTTTTCTAACAACACCCCATTGATTAGTTGATATTGAGTAGATATTAGTCGTACAACTCATTTCCTCAGAAACTGCAACTGCAACTTCGACTTTCCTAGAAAATGCAACTTTGACCTGCCCAGAAATTGCAACTTCGACTTGCCCAGAAACTACAACTTCAACTTGCAAAAAAACTACAAATTCTCTTCTTCGCTTGGGTAGATCCTATCTCCTAAAGAACTTGACTTCCAAAACAACTCTTCTTGATGACCTAAATTCACTTTTGTAACTCAGCTTCACTGCAACAATATGTGCCCTAATTCTTTTGGATGTTTGGAGAGAAGTAGCCCAAAAATAAATCCAAAATAGCTTGACTTTTCCCCCTTCCTTTGTCTTCCTCTTCTTCACACTTCTTCTTGTCCTTATGATCGAACATGCTTGTGAGAATTAAGTGTTTCCAAATGAAGTTGAGTACCCTAGATATAGGCTTTCTTGAGCCTCCTATTAGGCCGACTTGACAAACCCTTAGGCCGACTTGTTGCTCCATGGTGCCGACTTGATGCTTACATGTTTAACATGGTCTTGGAGGGTCTTTTGACTCTAATTTTACTCAAATAATTTTCTTACAATATGTAACATGCCCAAGAAGGGTCATTCATACATGATAATGACTCTTTTTTACTTTATAGACTCAATGACAAATCCTAGAATCTCTCAATGGGAACTTGACCTAAAATAAATTTCCCTTGAGCATGAAACCCATGCCTCAAGAACAATAATTAATATATATATATATATATATATATATATATATATATATATATATATATATATATATATATTCATTGAATACATAAAATCAACATTACATATGTCATTATGAATATCGAACCTAGTTACATATTTCAACAGGTCGAAGGGAGGAAGAGGTACAACAGAGGAGGAGGGAGCTAGGGCAGGCTTGTGGCCAAGCCTCAGGGGCCAAAAAATGTCCACGACAAGGGAGAAAAGGGGAGGTCGAGGCATTTAGGGGCCTATGGCTAGGCCAAGAATGCCAAGGAAGGTTTACGCATGGTCCAGGAAGGGGTAAACGACTAGGGCTATGGAGGACTTTGGGCCTAGAGGCCCTAAAAAAATTTCAAACCTTTGCCAAAATTTGAATTTGCTTCAGATCTTCAACTTCAGTGCAGAATTCTTTAGTTGTTGGCCCTGCAAAAATTATAGAGCCTAGACCATACCCTCAAGAGCTTAGATCTAGCTCTAATATAACAAATTTTCATTGATCTCACTTGCACAAATAAATTTAAAAATGCCCAAAACCCCAATATATACAAAAAAATCAAAATTTCAAAACCCCAAACCCCAACTACAAAACAATGGTGAGATAATAAAATTTACTTACAAAAATAATTTACAAATTATACCAATGTACAATGCTTGAAAAGATTTTTTGAGGAATGATGTTTTGATCTGAAATTGGAGGAGAACTTCTCCTCCCTAAAAATTGATCATCCTCTCATGCTTTGAAACTAAAAGTGGGTCTCATGTAAACACAAGTTTTATGGTCTCTTCAAGGATAATGAGTTAGTTTTCATGTGAGATTTAAACAAGCAACATATCACCATTTAACTCATAAAGGTAATCAAGAAGAGAGACAACATAGAATTTGGTGACAAAGTTCACCCCTCCTAGACTACATCTCCGGGCCTACTAACACAGTTAGACCGCTCCATAGATTTCAGTGATAAAGAATACATAAAGTGTGATGACAAAGTGAGTGGCTAGTTTACCCTTCAAGGAAAGATTCTCCTGCAAAAAAATCTCACTCTAAAAATCATGACAACCTACAAAGAGTCATTAAACAATCAACAATAAAATGGCTCTCACATGAAAACCATGTACTCCATCTGAAAATGAACATACATGTACAACAATTCCACATTTAAGTACTAAAATAGAGCTTTCCTCAATAATAAACAATGAGAAAATAAAAACATGAGTTGCGCCATAATTTCACAGCAACTACAGATAACATGTGAAGGTTGGAAAACCCCTACAAGGCCCTCTCCATGCTCAAAAGCCTTCAAAAAGTGCTTCAACCCACTGATTGATCCTAGCACCCATAGACTCAAACCTACAAAAAGTATCTTCAGAAGTGATCCAATCAGTAAACAAAGGCTTCCATTGGATCCAGAATTTCCAAAATCCTCTATCTAGACTCTTCTTGAGCTCCAAAAATCCAAAAACTAATCAAGTTATGGCTCCCCCTAGTTTATGTTATTATTCGTCCTCCAAATTGGATGAATCTACTAACCGAGCGACAAATCTGCCTTGAAATCCACTCAGGAGGCGAAAATTTCACCAGAAATAGGTGCAAATTGTCACACATTTAATTTTTCCATTAACCCTTATGCGTTATATCAGGGCCACATGGGTGCCAAAGGGTCGAGGGTTAGGCCAACGACCCTCCCTCATTGGCCTAGGCCCTAAATCCATCGGGATGAGGTCATATCGATAGTTGATGTGGATGGGGGTCAGGGCTAACCACTCGCCCCCGCGGTTGAAGCTCCTAGTGTGCTCATGTCGCCATCATTGTTCCCGGGGTCAGGGCTAACCGCTAGCCCCCGCCACGCTAGCCCTCCGAACAATTCACCAACAATCTTGTGGGGTGTAATACGAATAAAGGTTGGGGCTAGTCCTCAGTCCCTCTCCCCTCAATTCTCATAGGTCTTCCGCCAAGTTTGTGTGGCCACCCCCATGACCAAGGGGTGGCCCCTTAGTCATTAGCTCCCTTCGCGATTATGCCAGGGTCATGTGGTTCCATAGGACTTGGGTTAGGGCTAAAATTCTATGGGCGCTCCATTGTTCATCGCCTATGGTCATGTGCAGGACCAGTGACCAGGGGACGATCTTATAGCCTAGCCCCTTTCCTTTTGCGCTAAGGTTCTGTGGGGTTGCAGGTGACCGGGGGTCGGGCTCACCGCCCGACCTCTCCTCCCAACACGCGTCCAATCAAAATTTAAATACTAGTCGTTCCCTTATGGATTAAGAAACACAAGAAGAGTGCAGTAGTAAGGAATTGGAGTTGGATGAGGCATGTCACAGGTTCGATTCCTCTAGGTATGTGGGTCAAAACAAAAAAAAATTAACCAACCACGAGCTGCCATGTGTCATCCGGACCACCACAACCGAAGTTTGACCAATAAAAATGTGCCATCTTGCACCTATACGAGCATGCCACTTGGAAATCCATGATTGTTCTGTACATTCCCAATAGGCTTGCTAACATTAGTAGTACTAATTTCCCAGTTAGCAGCCCATTCAACCCACCTGCAAATTTTTTACTCTCGTCCAAAAACTTTAGAACATCATAAATTTGTCATACGACATCGGATTGACTCAATTCAAGTGTCATTGGAATCATAACAATGGACACTACAACTTGATGTTGGTTAAGAAATATTAATTGAACTTTCATTTGTGAGATAAATTTTGATCTTTGGATCATACCTCCCCACTAGGAACTTTTGGACTCCAAAGGCTAGCTTTTCCTAGTAAACAAAATGAGGAAAAAACTAAAAACTTTCACAAACTCAATCCTTAATGTTTTTTTTTCAATTGGTGCCTTCAAGCTCCAATCAAGGTACTCCACCTATCCTCTGCGTGAAGACCTTACTTTCGTATCAAGAATCAAGCCACAATTCTTATCGTCATGCAAAAACAAAAACATTGATGTATGAAATCTGAAGATTCTTTTTGAATCCATCTTTCATGGCTCAAACAACTTCATCTTGAAGTTCCATTGTTGAAGACAAACTTGACTTTCCATCTTGGAAAACATAAGAAATTCAATGATTGCCATGCACTGATTCAAACTTTAATGTCCTCAAATTGTGCTTGTACAAAAGTATTGTGGCTGCAATAATTCATTGAGTCATTTATTGTACAATGTGTATTAGAGATTTCATTCACAACAAGCTTCATCTTGAACACTTGTATTGGTGAGTACATGACGCAACTGTAGACAAATTAGAGGACATACATTGTTCATCACAACAAGTCCTCAAACAATTGGACTCATAAACAAGCCAACATAACATTTCATGTCAATGAAAAACATACTTGTTGCAAATAGTGATTATTCTTGTTTCACTTTGCAAAGTACCCAAAAAAAGTAGGTAATGACAACAACAAGCATTACAATTTACAAAGCAAAAAACTATACAAATTGTCTACCCAATATTTACTTGTCCTAGGCTTATGGGTTCTCTTTCTGCATCTATTATGCTTTGATGGTTGCCTTAGGAACTATGCCAATATCCTATTTTCCACCTATTTCTTTCCTTGCATTGGTTTTCATAACCTCTTTATCCTTATTGGGACAAAGTTACGGATGAAGCTTCCAACATCTTTCATTCTTGTGCCCATGCATGTTACAATGGGTAAAAAAGTATTGTCGCTTGCCCACCGACAAGGAAGTCTTAAAATGTGAGGGAGGTTCTTCATGCTTGATGCCAAAAATTTGGTCCATTCTTTTGACCATCACCTTGCATTGCTCACAATTAACCGCACAATGGTCAACTACATCACAAAAAGTGCAAGGATACATGTCCCACAAATAATCAAAATTACCAACATTTGGAAAATTCCCATAACATTTATACATGTCCCTTGGGTTGTACTTTGACGATGTGGACCAGACGTTGACATGAAAAGTCCTTTGAAACATTCGTCTCTTTTAGGAGACAATTTGACATTATCATCACCATTCTGATGTGACATATCATCCTCTGATTATTTCTTTGCCTCAAATAGTTTAGAACATTCTCCAAAATCTCTATGATCGTATCCCAATCCTTTATATCTTGGTCTCTCTTTCACCATGATAGGATTGGTAATTCCTTGGCCATTGATTCTAAGGCCTCCTCCTTTATAACCCATCCTAGCTAGCAACTTCATACCAATGCCTTTAGTATGTTGTTCAAATGCTGCAAAAGATGTGTTATTAACATAAACTAAAGGATTTGAACTAGAGATGTTGATTACCTCCTTGGATTTGTCACCCACCTTTTCTGCTTTAGATGTTGATGAAGAATTTGAAGATGACTCAAGCCACCCACTTTTACCAATAGGAATATAATGAGAACCTTTGAGATGCTCACAAAACTCACAAGCATCATTCTCCACATAGGGTCCATACCTTGTGTTTGACCCATGTTGATACGAGTAAATTTTGTATACCCTTTTAACCAAGACCTTTTGCTTCGTCTAATGTGTTAGAATTACATTTTATCAAAGCATTAATGAACACATATGCAGATATAGTCAAGAGGAAAGCATGTCAACAATCACACAACAAAATGCAAGACATTTAATAACAAAGTTCGTCCAGTGTGGACTACGTCTCCAGGCCTCCGTGTCTCGAAGGTGTTGGCCGCTTCATTTGGTGTTGTAAATGGTCATGGTTTACATGGAAACTGTTGACTTATCATATAAGTAAATGGGCCCTCAACGTGAGTGGAAAATTCTCTCCATGAGACGTTCCGCTGCAGGGAACTCTCACTCATACAAACCTCCTATCAACATGACAACTTCACACATGGTGACAAAGAGTATCCCTCCATCAAGACAACAAAGGGATATCACAACATAAATCACCATCCATGATAAGTATATACCACATCAAATACACATAAATATTCTGCATCATACATCAAGTAGGAATCGACACGACATAAAGCATCTCACATCAATAATCAATGAAGTACATGGCAACAACACTTCATATACCTCAACTATGATGATGGTTAAAGAATAGGTTGCTCAGTCACTGGATTTGAATGCACCATCGAAAACGTGGCATCGAATGGCATGAAATCGACTATCCACACACTAAAATCCGGCACCGCCATTCCATTATGGAAAATGGCCGAAAAATCGAGACCTTTTATTGTAGAAACTGACAACGCCATTAGGTTCGTGTCGCCAATAGGTGTAAAATTCATATAAAACTTGTCCAATTTTGACATTGGGAAAAATTGGCTCCTCTGAAGGTTGAACTCAAATCATGGTTCCACTACATCTGGTTGAGTGGCTCATGGTTCCATCTGTCCGCCTCGAACTGTGTGTCGCTCCTCAGGTCTGCCTGGCGCACTAGAGGAAAATTGAGTTTAAATAAAATTTGGTGGGTAGACTCCACAATGGGAGTCATTGTGGTGTGTTGGCAGAGTTGTTGGAATGGTCAAATGGAGGTAGGGGGATCAATCCCAACCCCCATATCCGGAACCCGCGTTTGATTTTTTAATAAACATCGCATTTAAACATAGGTAAAAGGTGGGTGGGCGAGTCCGCTCCACGCGGCCCGACCCAAACTGACCCCGCTCTGCCCGTGCAGTGTATTTTGTTGCGATGGTAATAAATGGTTTTAAAACGAATTTTGTGTGGGTTATAACTTTTAACATATATAGGTTTTGTTTTAATATTCTAACCATGCCACTTAAACGTATATCCCCAACTCATCATTATAACCATGATGTATGTTCATTAAATATTCGTTGATTTTTTTTTAACATGATTTGATTTTGTTTACAATAACCATACCATATGTTATATTTAATATGATTTTGTATTTTATGGTATTTTGTTGTTTTGTTTTTTATGACATTTTTAATATATATTTTTGTTTTTTGTTTTTTGTTTTATGCAGGTTGAGGACCAATGGAGGAGCGCCATGTGTCAACAGATGAGGGTTTTCCATGTGGATCCCACATTCTTACTGGGACGCCATGTGGCATGTTGTGGCCCCACTTCCCTTGCCTTAACAGAACTTCAAACTGCTTTAACTTTCTTATATGAGCTTGGATTGACGTGTTGTTCACACTGTTGTGATCACGGCGACGTGCTCTTCAATATGAAGCTGAGTTTTCCACCTTCTTGTCACTTTGAATTTTGATCTTTCGTAAGCCCTCTTTGTTCTGCGAGTGTCTCTGGAGCCACCTAGATCATTCCTCCCCACTAAGAAGCTTTTGGTCCTCCAAAATCATTGACAATAATCTACAACTGTTGTGTACAATGTCTGCATCACAAGTGTCTTGAAAAAGGTATCCCTTCCTTCTCCTTCACCTTTGTTCTTTGAAGCCATAAGTGGTGAACTCACACCTGCATCCTCTACAAACATGTGTTGGACATTGGGTTCAACGCTCCTCGTGTGTTTCGCGCATTAGGGGAATTTTGAGTTCTAAAATGGGCCTCATAAGAAAAATGTACAACAAAAATAAACTTTATAACAACCAATAGGATTCAAGATGATGATGTCATCCATAATGGATGATTCACCATTTTGAGCAAAAAGTAAAAATATTAAAAAATAATAAAATAATAAAACTACTTTTTCAACTCGTATTTTAAACTTATCTCCCAAAACTTTTACTCAAATTTCAGTTTTTTATATTGACGTGAATTTAATTCTCATCCAAGAGGATTATGTTGCATACTTCAGATGAACTCTTCTTAATTTAAAATGAGAAATACATAAAAAACGTGATTGTAATCATGTTTTTTTATGTATTTCTCATTTTTCAGGTAGTAGGACCCGACCAAGTATAGTAACATGGGTACCCTTTCGGATGGGGCTCAAATTCGCATCCAATGGCACTTCCGCTTCTAAATTCGAAATTTGAGTAAAAACTTTGGAGATAAGTTGAAAATATGAATTGAAAAAGTAGTTTTTTCATTTTTCCCTCTAAAATTTGATGATGTCATCAAATCTTATTAGATTTTTTCCACTATTATTTTATAATTTCCTTAGGAGTCCCATTTTAGACCTCAAAATTCCCCTAATGGATATGGACTAACCACCTCTCGTGGATCCTAACTCTGGCGATTGTAGCGGAGACTAATGCCTGCGGGTTTTGGTCTAACCGCAATCGTGATTCCAACAAGTGGTATTAGAGCGATAGGTCTCGAGTTCGAAATTCACCCGACTCGTGTTGGGGGGGAGATTGTTGGACATTGGGTTCAACGCTCCCCGTGTGTTTCACAACATGGACTAACCGCCTCTCGTGGATCCTAACTCTAGCGATTGTAGCAGAGACTAATGCCTGCGGGTTTTGGTCTAACGGCAATCGTGATTCCAATTACATGTAGTATAATTTCTTGCAAATTACATGCTCAAATATGATCAACTAATGACCCAAGCATCCCATACTTGCCACGAGTTTATAACACATACTCGGTGGTCAAGCTTACAATAAAATGGAATCAATAATACCCCAGCTATCAATACAAGGCCAAAAACATCATTGTTTCTTAAGAAGCGATGGAAAAACACATCATCACTTTTACAATTAAAAATGAAACACGTGATTTAAAAAACATTGCCATGACACACTACCACATCTAGAAAAACCATCTCTCACTTATCAAAGTGAATGGATCATCTCCCTATGGCGCACTTGCTTGTCGAAAAATCGTTTCAATTGGTTCATGCATCGACGCTTCATCCTTAAGGTGCTACTCTGGATGGAGCCTCGAACACATGGCTCTTTGATGACCACTTTGGTTGCAATGGGTGAAAAATGTCTTTTTCCTCTATACCTGCTTAACCAATTTCTTTCCCTACTGTGTAAAAGGATTTTCATGCCTCATCCTCCTTTGTGTTGCCCTTCTTTTCCAACACTTAGCAATGACATGGTTATGTAAACAAAAAAAACGACAAGTTTTCTTATGCCATGATTTACGTTCATGATTAGAAACATTCTTATAAGCAAAATGAACTTGTGAATATCGAGACTTGTTATACCTTTCCTCGTGGTCTCTGGTGGGATCATGGTGATGAGAGCTTGCCTCGACTCTTTTACTGCAACATGTACTTCCATGGGATGATGGTGAAGTGTTCCCATCATTCTTTTCCCCCTGACGAGTTCAACAATGTATGTTTTCTTCTGATGTCATTATGGCAATGAGAGCTTGCCTCAGCCTTCCCTCTGCAATATGTGCTGCCATAAGATGACGGTGAAGTGTTCCCATCATTCTCTCTCCTCGACAGTTTCCACAATGTCGTGGAGGCTTTTGACACCTTTGAGCATTCTCCTTCAGTGTATCCCAAACCTGGATATCAAGATCTCTGCACAACCTCCAATCGTTGAGTCATTGGTAAGGAGTCTCATGTCGGTTCCGTAATGGGGATCTCCACATTTCCAATATAAATAATAGCATGAGAAGATGAAATTGAAGAATTATCACAATTGTTTACCTCAGATGTCGATTTTGAAACAGGTGAAGAGGGCCTCTCTAAGCTTTCACTATGCTTCACTTCCTTCAAGGCCTCTGTCGTGACTTATAGTTGAAGTTGCAATTGCTGCTTCTCCTTCTTCTCTTCTTGTATAAGAGTCTTTAATGCATCGTGATCTATTTGAAGACTTCCGCCGTTGCGCTTCAATTCTTCCAATGCTTTTGTCGTGGCTTTCAATTAAAGCTGCAATCATTGCTTCTTCTCCTTCCCTTCTTGTAGAAGTGTCTTTAATGCATCATGATCTATTTGAAGACTTTGGTCATTTCACTTCAATTCTTCCAATGACTTTGTCGCGGCTTGCAATTGAAGCTGCAATCACTGCTTATCCTCCTTATCCTCTTTTAGAAGTGTTTTAAACTTAGTGTTATCTGTTGCTTGTTTCTCATAACCTTCATACAGCATGTCCACCCTTTCAGACGTCCTACGCATGACCTCGTACATGTCTTTGACATCTTCCATTGTTGCACATTCAATGGTTCATGCTTGCAGTTCACATCAACAAGAAGACCGCTCTGATACCACTTGATCCAAGTAAATTTTTGATACCCTTTTAACCAAGACCTTTTGCTCCATCTGATGTGTTAGAATTACATTTTATCAAAGCATTAATGAACACATATGCAAATATAGTCAAGAGAAAAGCATGTCAACAATCACACAACGAAATGTAAGACGTTTAATAATAGAGTTCGTCTAGTGTGGACTATGTCCCCAGGCCTCGGTGTCTCGATGGTGTTGGCCACTTCATTTGGTGTTGTAAATGGTCATGGTTTACATGGACATTGTTGACTTGTCATACAAGGAAATGGCCCCTGAACATGAGTGGCAAAGTCTCTCCACGAGACATTCCGCTGCAGGGAACTCTCACTCATACAGACCTCCTATCAGCATGACAACTTCACACATGGTGACAAAGAGTATCCTGCCATCAAGACAACAAAGGGATCTCACAACATAAATCCCCATCCATGCTAAGTGCATACCACATCAAATGCACATAAAAATTTTGCGTCATACATCAAGCAGGAATCGACAACATAAAATAAACATAAATATTATGCATCATACATCAAGTAGGAATCAACACGACATAAAGCATCTCACAACAATAATCAATGAAGTACATGGCAACAACACTTCATATACCTCAACTATGATGCAGGCTGAAGAATAGGTTTCTCAATAGCTGGATCTGAATGTACCATCGAATGGCATGAAATCGATTGTCCACACACTGAAATCCGACACCGTCATTCCATTATGGAGAATGGATGAAAAATCCAGACCTTTGTTGCAAAAACTGTCACCGCCATCAAGTTCATGTCGCCAAGAGGTGTAAAATTCATATAAAATTTGTCCAATTTGGACACTAGGAATATTTGGCCCCTCTGAAGGTTGAGCTCGAATCATGGTTCCACTGCATCTGGTTGACTAGCTCAGGGTTCCACATGTCTGCCTCGAAATACGCATCATTCCTCAGGTCTGCCTGGTGCACTAGAGGAAACTGAGTTTAAATAAATTTTGGCGGGTGGACTCCATAATGAGAGTCGTTGTGGTGTGTTAGCGGAGTCGTTGGAATGGCTAAAGGGAGGTCGGGGGATCAATCCTGATCCCCATATCCAAAACCCATGTTTTCTTTTTTAATAACCATTGCATTTAAACATAGTTAAAAGGTGGGTGGGAGGGTCCGCTCCACACGGCCCGACCCAACCCGACCTCGCTCTGCCCATGCAGTGTATTCCGTTGCGGTGGTAATGAATGGTTTTGAAACGAATTTTGTGTGGGTTGTAACGTTTAACATATATAGGTTTTGTTTTGATATTCTAACCATTCCAACTCATCATTATAACCATAATGCCTGTTCATTAAATATTCGTTGATTTTTTTTAAGATGGTTTGATTTTGTTTAAAATAACCATACCATATGTTATATTTAATATGATTTTGTATTTTATGGTATTTTGTTGTTTTGTTTTTTATGACATTTTTAGTATATATTTTTGTTTTGTCTTTTATGCAGGTTGAGGACCAATGGAGGAACGCCATGTGTCAACATCTGAGGGGTTGCCATGTGGGTACCACATGTTTACTGGGACGCCATGTGGCATGTTGTGGCCCCTCTTCCCTTGCCTTAACAAAACTTCAAACTGCTCTAACTCTCTTATACATGCTCGATTGATGCGTCGTTCGCACTGTTGCGAGCAGGGCGATGGGCTCTTCAATCTGAAGTTGAGTTTCCCACCTTCCTGTCACTCTGAATTTCGAGCTTTCATAAGCCCTCTTTGTTCTGCGAGTGTCTCTCGAGCCACCTGGATCACATGCCCACATATTGGCTCCACTTTAGAGGTATTATTTGCTTCTTCTGGAGTGAAAATTTCACAAACTTGTTCCTTAATTACATGATGCAATTGAAGGCACATATGCCTCTTCTCCGCTTCAACAATTTCAAGCATTATCCTCAATTCCACATTCTCTATTCGAAGAGATAATTTCATCTCCTCTAGCTCTCGGAGTCATAGCTTCTTGCCAATACCTGCAACTTGGTCAGTACCAACTCTGATAAAAATTGATCTGAAATTGGAGGACAAATTCTCCTTCCTAAAAATTGATTGTCCTCTAACGCATTGCAAGTAAAAATTGATCTTATGTAAACACAAGTTTTATGGTCTCTTCATGGATAATGAGTTATTTTTCATGTGAGCTTTAAAAAAGCAACATATCATCATTTAACTCATAAAGTCAATCAAAAAGAGAGACAACATAGAATTTGGTGACAAAGTTCACCCCTCCTAGGCTACATCTCCGGGCCTGCTAAAACAACTAGAATGCTCCATATATTTTAGTGATAAAGAGTACATAAAGTGTGATGATAATATGATTGGTTATTTTCCCATTCAAGGAAACATTCTCCTGCAAATAACTCTCACTCTAGAAAGCATGACAACCTACAATCAGTCGTGAAACAATCAACAATAAAAGGGCTCTCACATTAAGACCTTGTACTCCATCTGAAAATGAGCATACATGTACAACAATTCCACATTGAAGTACTAAAAGAAAGCTTTCCTCAATAAGACATAATGAGAACATACAAACATGAGATGCACCATAGATGTAACAACTACTGCAGATAACATATGAAGGTTGGAAAACCCCTACAAGGTCCTCTCCATCCTCAAAAGCCTTCAAAAACTGCTTCAACACATTGATTTCTCCTGGAAACCATAGAATCAAATATACAAGAAGTCTCTTCAGAAGTGATCCAATCAGTAAACAAAGGCTCCCACTGGATCCAAAATGTCCAAAAACCCCTATCTAGACTCTTCTTGAGCTCCAAAAAACCCAAAACTCATCAAGTTATTACTCCCCCTAGTTTATGTTGTTATTCGTCCTCTAAATTGGATGAATCTACTAACCGAGTGAAAAATCTGCTTGGGAGGCGACAATTTCACCCACAATAGGTGAAAATTGTCGGATAGTTAATTTTTCCATTAACCCTTATGCGCTATATCAGGGCCACATGGGCGCCATAAGTCGAGGGTTGGGCCAACGACCCACCCCATCGGCCTATGTCCTAAATCCACTAGGTTGAGGTCATATCGGCAGTTGATGTGGCGGGGAGTCGGGGCTAATTGTCGACCCTTGTCGCCAAAGCTCCATTGTGTGGTCACATTGCCATCAATGTGGTCGGGTCTGGGGCTAACCGCCCTCCCACACTGCTGAAGCTCTTGGCGAGGTCACATTGCCATCAATGTTTCCGAGGTTGGGGCTAATCGCCCACCCCCACCGTGCTAGCCCTACGAATGATTCACTGACAATTATGTGGGGTGAAATATGCCAAGGGTTGGGTTTGTTCCCCAACCCCTCTCCCCTCAATGCCTAGAGGTCTTCTGCCATGTTTATGTGGCTACCACCGTGACCAATGGCTGGCCCCTCAGTGATTAGCTCCCTTCGCGACTATGCAAGGGTCATGTGGTTCCATAGGACTCGGGCTAGGGATCAACTCCCATCGACGCTCCATTTTTCAACACCTGTCGTCATGTGCAGGACCCGTGTATGGGGGTTGGGCTTATAGCCTAGTTCCTTTCCTTTTGCATCAAGGTTCTATGGGGTTGCAGGTGACCGGGGGCCGAGCTCACCTCCTGACCTCTCCTCCCAAGATACGCCCAATCAAAATTTAAATACCAGATGTGCCCTTAGGTGTTAAGAAACATGAGCACAATGTAATGGTAAGGCGTTGGAGTTGGAAGAGGCAAATCATGGGTTCGATCCCTCTGGGCCTATGGGTTGAAACACAAAAAAATTCACCAACCACGAGGTGTCATGTGTCAACCTCTAGTTGGGCCACGTGGCATCCTCTCATTGGAGCACGGAAAACGAAGTTTGACTAATAAAAATGTGCCATCTTTCACCTGCATGAGCCTGCCACTTGGAAAGCCATGATTGGTCTGTATGCGCCCAATAAGCTTGCTGACATCAGTGGTTCATAATGTCTATTCAATGGCCCAGTCATCCCACCTGCAATTTTTTTTGTTGTTGACCAAAAACTTTAGAACATCATAACGTTGTCATACAACATCGGATTGAGGTGATTCAAGTGTCATTAGAATCAAAACTACGAACACCTGTTTCAAAAGATTCTGGGCACTTTCATTTTCGAGCTAAATTTTGATCTCTGGATCATTTTTTGAATAAAATTTTGATGATGGTTAGATGTATTTCGAAAGAAAAAAAATGTCAAACCAAAACCTTAATGAAGTTAAAAAATCACATAAAATATTCAGAATCCAAACATGGTTAGCTTATGCCCACAGTGTGTGAACTTGGAGCCCAAGGATCGAAGAACCTGCAAACTCTATATATTTTCTCAAAAAGAAATCATTAGAACATACAATGAATCAGATCACCTAAGATAAGCCCAGAACTTACAAATATAATGTTCCTATCATCTACAAATGAAATAATGATTTAATTAAAGCACAATATATAAATGCACATACCCAACATGTACCACAAATCAATGAGACAAAGACACCATGAACTGCACCCCGAAGTCTTTTATTATGATGATAAAAACGTTCCCAGCAAAATACTGGCTTTACACTAGCGTTTACAAATTACATCAGACCTAGTTCATCCAAAGATGAAAAATAGAAGCAAAATGGCTTCTATTTATAGAGAAATTCCTCCAAGTGGAAAATAACGGCTAGTTGGCTTGATCCCCGTCAAAATACGATAAATAATTATTTTTGAGGAATTTTCAAATTTCTCATTAAAACCATTATTTATTAGCTCACATTTTTTTTATTTTGAGCTAATTTCCTCAAAATTTTGACTTTGACTTAACCACCAAGGTCCAAGGGTCCATATTTTCTTGAAATTTCCAATATTCCCTTGGTGGGGAACCTCCAAAAAATAATTTCTTTTAGA
Organism: Pinus albicaulis; assembly: GCA_034641835.2. Classification (NCBI taxonomy): domain Eukaryota; kingdom Viridiplantae; phylum Streptophyta; class Pinopsida; order Pinales; family Pinaceae; genus Pinus; species Pinus albicaulis. Next base: position 508,102,686 of record CM076582.1, read on the forward strand.
CCCACGAAATTTTCCACTTGGAGAATTTAATTTCTCTAACATTTTAATTTTTTACTCTAGTTAATTTTCTCACTTAGGATTTTATTTTATTTTGCGGGAAATTTTTATTAATTGAATTATGAGGGGATTAATTATTTTTTCCACCCTTTAATATTTTAGCCACGGTGTCCAAGTATGAGAGACCGTGCACTAAAATATTTTTTACATAAGATTTTACAAATTCAACCCTTGAAGGGGGAATACCCTTGCGTTATAGATCCTCGTATAATTACCCAATTTTGTGACACAATATGATCTAGTAGACCAAGTGATTTGTAATAAAATAAATTTTCCAATTAACTTAAATTATTTCCAAATTACTTTTACAAAATACTCAACTAAAACACTAGGACTCACTTAAGACCTTGACGATAAATTCCACCCTAGCTTTGGGGTGAGGTTGGAGGGAAAAAAATTGCTGATCATCCGAGTTTAGAAACACAACTAAATCAGTGAGATGAAAAACCTCCAAGGATGGAATTCATTGCCAAAATCATAGGCTTGCCCAATTTGTTACATAATAAAATTGTCACACTAGCATCATTTACATTACAATAAATTTGTAGAATGTGTTTACAATTGCACAAAACATATTGTTGGCTGATGATTCTAACTTTGAAAAAAATCCTTGAAGTACTTGGATCTTACTTCCTTGGAATGTTGAAAAAATGGGTGCAACAACACCTTAAACATCAGGTGATTGAGGGCCATAGTTATGGCCTTCTCTAAAATGTTGATACATAGAGGAATTTGTAACCTTTAGGCGTTAAGCGTTATAACTCTAAAAAAAAAAAAAAAAAAAAAAAACCAATCTCTACATTTTTGCGACCACACATTGGAATCGAGTGAAGAAGGTCAAACCACAAATTTTGGCCATTCATACCAGGATATCAAGAAATCACCTAAAACCTTTAACATTAAAAACCTTGACAAACATTATCCTTTAGAGTATGGATCATGAGAAATATTCCCATCAATTATCACCAACTTGTTTGTCTGTAGATAGAGCATGGGAACTAGATATCGAGATATCAGAAGATTCAAACACACTTACACCATAAATACTTTGGTAATCAATATGTTGAGGGCTCTAAGACCTTATATCTGGAGCTTAGCTTTTCCACGATCAGGAGCATAACCAGGGGCTACACTCTACTAGAGTATCGGAAAAATAAAACATTTCACACTTGCCAAATCATGGGTATGGTGCTATGACGAGGGGCCTTAAGCCCTAAGGCACTGCACTTTAGCACCCATGTGACCTAGTGTTGTGACGAGGGGCTACTACATACCATATCGAAAAATTGTTAATCTTACACCTTTTGAAAAAATAGCATGTCGATATTGCCAAGGGGCACTTAACCCTCAAGCACTACACTTTAAGCACCTTGTGACTAGGGATCCTTCCATACTAGATATCGAGAAAATTCATAATTCTCTACCTTGTAAAATCATAATATGCCAATATGCCAAGGGGCACTAACACTTAGCACCTCCATGACTATGGGATTGACCAAGGGCTACTTCATACCGTGATATTAAAAAAACATGTAAAATTAGCCTTTACGAATCCCCGATATGCCATGGTCCCAATAGACATACCCGCAACTATCAAAGAAATTTTTTTCCATCAACTAATGATGGAGGTCCAAATACTTTAGGTTTTTGGGACTTTCGTGTTATAATGAAATGTGGGGATTTCAACCTCATTTTATGAAATTTGAGGTTTTCCCATGAATTTTGATGTCTGCCTTTGAAATTTGAGGTTTTAACTAAGAATTTGAGATTCCCCCCATTTCTTTGTTTTACGCTTGAACCAAAGGTTTGCCCCTTTTCTTCTTTGTGTGCCTAAACTGGCTCCTATCTTAAATTTTAACAAAGGTCCCCCACTTTTATTTGACATCGATGACAACATTTTCCAACCAAAAACTCTAATGTGTTCATGAGGTGAGGTATGTTGTAAGCCTCTTGTCTAGCACTTTGTGCCATTAACCAACTTAAGGAATCTATCTTGATTATATCAGAGAGAGTGCACATAAGTGTAGTAACTCACAACTTTTATCGATTGGTACTTATGTCCATAAAATAAAAACATTAGACTTAAGAAATTTCATTTTTTGATAGAAAAAGTAGCACCATAGTTGGTTGTGTTCACCCTTGTAATGTTTATATTTTGGGAATCTTGTCCTCTACTAAGTTAAAAATTGTGTAATCATGTTGGACCACAAAAGCCAACTTTGTTACAAGCTAGTTTTCTATTTTTATACCATATAGTTTTTAAGCTCTAGAAGAGGATGTAAATGAGATCCTTGTAGGGAAGTAAGACTATAGGTATTAAGAGGAATATTTGTACATTCCCTTTTACAACATAGAGGATGGTTTTGAGTAGAAAAAATAGAGAATAACAAGGGTGAAACACAATGACCTTAGGAAAAGTGTAAAGGTGTGGGATGATGCCGTTGGAGGCGCAACATTAATCAATTCTCGAGCTACATAATTAAAGGATACTCTAAAGCATAATGTTTTGACTACATAATTATATGTTTACTCTTGCGCAAGTATTTAGAAGAGGTTCTTTGAATTTAGTAATATGGGGGGTATTCTCCCTATATGAATTTATATGTTCCTTGAAACCAATCTTCCCACCTAGGTTTGGAAATGCCAACTCTGAAAATCAACTTAGCTTTTAGCTGTACATCAATTGCAAGCACTAGTATCCATTGGTGTGTAGATGCTACTAGGAATTTAGAGATTGAATTAGAGGCCTATCCATTGAGATATGACTTCCTTAATCCTCTCTAAGTGGTCATAGTCTAGAATGGCTGCAATGAGCTCCTTTTTGGGATGAAAATTAGGGCCATGATAAGGCATCCTCTTTTCCAATTGAATCCGCATTTAAGGAGATACAAAATTATCACTCTAGTTGATGGAACAAAATCAAACTAATGAGAAAGGGGAACTTTGGTCCCATATTGCATGCTGATCGCCTTCAGATAATGATATATCATTATATAAATACCTTTTACTAGTGATAAGGGAAGGACACGACCTCTATATCACACCATAATTATAATATTTATTACATTGAATTGTCCTCTATATCACGTGAAAATGAACTTTTACCATTGACAAGGAGAAATAAAATTTTCTCACATTTCCAGGGAAATGACCTTTTCCCCGTATCATAGGAGAAACAATATCTTTCATTGAATTTCTAAAGAGAAATATTTTTTACATTGTTGGGGAAAGAACATTTTTTTTTAAGAAATGAGTTGAATGGCCTTGACATTGAGGAGTGGAAAATTCCAGGCAAATGAGACCTACAAGTTATGGGAAAAAGGAGTAAGAACATTATCACCACGGAAAATAAATCCATGAAGGAAAGATAAAACCCTTGTGCCAACCAAGAAACTCTAACATGGTAGTAAGAAGTTGATTGTCAGGGATGCATCACCTAGTCTCTAATTGTTAGGCAACAAGATGTTGAATAATGCAAGAGGGGTTAAGCTGTTAATTTTGGGAAACTAGGTCCAAACTCCATGTTGCATTGATCATATGACGATGGTCATATTTTTGTTGGATTCCTCTTTCGGAGAGGTGCAAGATTGATCTAAAGATCATCATGTTTGGATGAGTAGAACATATATTTTGAATTTATTTTCCACACATGTGCAAGGCCGACCATATTTGTAATGTAGGCTCACATGCCTAATAGATGTGTCACACACCCTCACTGATGGATATAAATTGGAGAGACTTGGAGGACATTTTCATCATCAAATCATCACACATCTCTCGTTGTGATCTGATATGTTAGTGAGCCTTTGGAGGCTTCTTCCCTTCACATGTGCGGAGCTAGAGGAGCTATTTTCTGCGAATCTGTTTAGGGCTTGTTGCTGCAGCGTTGACCAACGTTGATCATGGTCAACCCTTGGTCGTTTGACCTCAAAAACTCTGCTAAAATTTTGATTTGGAGAGGTCATACTATTGGGCACTAAAATCGAGGAAAACATAGTTGCTTGACCGAAGCCCTAATCTGCATCATTGAATTTATGTTGTTGTCTTACGTTGACTTTGGGTTGAACAACGTTGACTTGTGATGATTTGTCTTTAAGTGTTGTAGGTGTGACACTTGGAGGATCGGATGACCAAGAAAGACTTTGTTGGCTAAAGCATCTTGTTGAGTGTCGTAACACACAATATCTCATATCTCTGCTGGACAAAAGGAATTGTAAATTTGATCTATATTATTGGCTTCTCTTCTGTTGATCTATTATTGTGTTCTATCATCAATTTACTTTCATGTTTATGTGATTGCTATTTTTTATCGGGCCTAAGAAAGATTGAAGTAAAATTGCATCAAGCATAGAACTCCATGGTTATCTAAATTTAACATAAGCCCTCAAAGATATCAACTTGGTGAGGAAATGTAGGGCATACCATGATGATCAAGCACCTAATATTTAGAGAACTTGGTAAGTTGTGACAACCCTTTCATTTGCCTTGACTTTTGTATTGTAACTGTAACGTTAGCATGGGAATGGAAGCCATGCTAGTTCATCCAATATATTTTTAAGAATTAATTTTTATTTTCGACTAAAGGAGGAGGGTATGACCTCACAACTTGCTTGCTCGCTTGAAAGGGCCATGAACCCAAACCAAATTAAATGTTGAACTACCATTTGCAGATTTGATCGAGCTACTTGCTAACAATCAAAGTTAAGAGATGTGATTGGGGTAGTGGGATAGAGGACAATGCCCATCCCCCTCATGCATCGAGGAGATAGGCTTGCAGCCTTTCAAGTGCACAACATACACTAGGAGAAAGGACATGAGGGCACAATCGAAGAGAAGTTTCTCTTTGGTTTGTTTGTTGGTCTTTTTGGTGGGTTCTCACTAGGTTGGATCTCACTGATGATGATTGGAGCATAAGGAAATGATTGGACATTTGCAATTGAAGATAGAGTAGTGTCTGTGCTTATGTTTAGAGCCCCGTGCATGGAGTTAAACCCTTATGAATTTGGGTGAAATCCTTATGAACTACGTGAAGCCACTGGATTGTGTTGTCTTAGTTTGTGTGGCCAATGGGAGGCTCAGTGGATTACTGAATCACTATGGTGCTTGGTGTATAGCTAATAAAACACCTAGATATGGAATTTTGGGATACTGTGGTGCTTATTGAGTAGATGATAAACCACCTAGATAGTGGATTGCAGACCTTTGTGGTGCATGTTATGAAAATATAACCGATAAACCACTTGGATAATGGATTATAGACTCTTGTGGTGCTTATTATGAAAAGATAGTTGATAAACCACCTGGACACTAGATTCCCACTCCTGAGACTTAGCACTGCCCTGTTTGAACCTTGGGTGAATCCCTGTGAATGAACTTAGGGGAAAGAGTGAGTCACTATGGTGCTTATTGCTAAGAACAATTGATAAATCACCATGTTGCTTGATGTAGGTATAGTTGATAAACCACCTTAGTGCTTGCTGATGGAGAGTAGTTGATAAACAACTTAGACAATGGACTCCATATTTTGAGTGTTTAGCCAAACATGTATTGTGAATTCCTCGAGCAAACATTCCTCATACATTAGATATGGATCAGGGGTGGTTAACTGCAATAAAGTTATGGTATAACTGGCCTATGGTTGGGTGGAGAGTGGATGTCGCTCCTTCAATTGCTAACCAACATAAGACACACATATGATTATATTACGCATGTATTTCAAAGTTATGAACTATGATATTCGATGGTATGCTTTTGATTGGTATGTGATCTTGTGCATGTTTATGGATTTAATGAATATCTAGATTGTGCTATTCAATATTTAGTTCATGATTTATATGAATAACAAAACATTTATGCTTTCTTATTTGAAAGCATTGGATTTTGTATATATTAGTTCAACTTGCTCATATGATTGAAAATGACTAATAGATATACAACAACTCCTCTTATTTAATTATGAAAACCTGCATGTTCATGCGTGGTGAATTGATAATCACAACCCTCTAATAAGTTTAAACAGATTGCATGTCACCTAACAAAAGCGATAATAGTTTATCATAGATTTCCTTGTATTAATGAAATGAAAAAGTAATTGAGATAACATGTTTCTATGTCAAAATTTGTGAATGGAGCATACAAGATTAATTAATAATCCTAGTCATTAAAATGTTTAATCAAGAATTACTCAACAATTAATCGATGTTTTAAACCTATCGGCCTAAGAATTTAATACTGAAGGAAATGTAGTATTGGGGGAAAGGGATCCCGAGGTGTATGGTATTAGGGTAAGAGGGCAAAAGATTGCACAACAAGCACAACTTGATAATTTGTGAGCGGGGTAGGTATGAATTAATGGAGCTTGGTCTGGGGTGGGTTAGTGATATTTGACCCGGTATGGACCTATAGAAATTCCTCATAGCGCGATTTGGTATAGAATTTTTAAAGAAGGCTCGAAAATTTATAACGAGGAAACATTGATTTACTACGAGCCCAATGACACTTAATCACAGTCAATAAACCATACTTAAAGCCTCAATTAATCAAGGTTAGTGCTAATTAATCATACTAGAATAGGATTTGGATTGCTTAATCACAATGGGATACTTGACCAGTGGGACGATATGACGTGGAAATTCCACACATAAACATAATGGCAGTGATGTGACTTGGATGATGACATTACAACCCCATGCTGTGACAAGTGGCGAGCGGAAATAGCACTTTTGGCTAGTCAAATGAACAAATGGTAGGTGATAAGTGGCAAGTACACTCCAATAGTTGGACTTGTAGCATGCTTTGTTTGGTTACAACATTTGACGTGGATTGTGACTTGGTAGGCCCCCTCGAGGTACTGAGACACTAGGCATTGAAGTGTCGTTTTAATGTAAAAATTCAAGGGCGAGTTGATATGACTTGGCAGAGTAAAATGTGATAGTGATGTGGTGGAATGAGACACTGCGCGACAAGTTTTGATTTTTCCTCACTGGCATGACGTGACAAACCGCATGATATGTGCCAGGTTCTCACTTGGTAAAGTTTCTATGTGTTAACATTTTGGTGGCTTCAATATAATGAAAACTTGGGAGAAAGGGGAGGTCCCATATTGGGCATCAGAGTACCAGGAGATTTGTCGATATAACATTTCATGAAAGGGATGATACTGATAGACCTGATTCAATATATAATGTGTGTGCCATGTGGACCCCATGTAATGGTGACATGACACCATGTGGGTGTCACGTAGATCCCTCTTGATGACGTGACTTCAATTGGCTAAAATTATAAAGGGCATAACTTTCTACTTGGGACTTGGATCGAGGTAAAATTTATATCGTCATAAATCTCTTAACGAGCTAAACGTGATGGTGATTTTTTTTTAGAATTTGAAGACTTTGAGAAACGAGGTTGTTGTAGCCCCCTCTTTATAACAAACCTTGGAGGTCAGTTCAAATGAGTAACACTCCCACATACCGAGATTACATAAGGGGGTAAGAGGAGTTACATATTGGTATCAGTGCAAGATGGTAGCACTACCATAACCCGAGATGACATACGGGGGTGAGAGGTGTTACATAAGACATGGTGACAACAGAGTCAATGAGACCAACCTTACAGAGGGGCAAACATGTGTTAATGTTGATCCTAGTCCAATGGAGAAAAGCTTTGAGACCTCATCCCTCAAAGGGAACTTAAGGGCTAGGTATGTCATAATGAAAAAGGTTACAATTGGTTGCATATATAGGCTATCATTGACAAAAGAGAGAAGCATCTATGGTAATGCATTATACAAGAGGTAATAATATACTGGAAGGATACATAGCTTGCAAATGCCACATGGGAACCAACAACGATCCTTAAGCGAGTCCCTCATCTCTAACCTTGAGGATAATTTTGTTTTATAAGTGGGGAGCGGGGGAGAGCATGTTAGGGTCCCACCATAAATCCCTTAAGTAGATAGATAGGTTGTTATGCATTGAGGTCATTTTTATTAAATAAAGCCCATGTAGTAGATATATTGTGAAAGCAATTATTGTAAGAATGCTCAAAGATTTTGCCTACTAGGAAGTTCGTGGAATGTTAGATAGAAACTACACAATGGAGTAGAAGCAAGGTAATAGGATGCCTTGGAAATCATATAGTAATTGTAGCTTTGTTCATATGAAGTTTGCCTTCTCAAAGAGGGCAAGTGAATATTGCTTTAATGAATAAACATATTGTTATTTTTGGTATTTTGGTTATTTTATAATTACTTTATTGCCATTACAATATGTCATTAATGCTCTGAATCTTAATATATTCTATTATTCTGGTTGTCAATCTTCTATTTTATTAATTAATAATACCACAAAAACTTTATAGAAAAAATGTAAAGTAAGTGTTTGGATCACCTCTTTAAAGATTTGTAATATTTCAATATTAACAATAAAGCATAAACATTACTTTAATTGGAGTTTTCCTCAGGCAAGGGAGAAAGAGTAAATTGCACATTGATGAATTAAATGATTTTCCATGTATTTCCATTTTATTATACACCTAACATTCAACAACAACATATGGAGTGACCATGTGGTGGTTTGGGCATATCATGGAAATATAAACCATTGTACATGTACATATGTGAATATGTATGTGTGTAATATTTATTCATCCATTATTATTATTAATAATATTTTTCCCCAAATAGTTTATAGCCATATCGTTTATATATAAGGATATTCATAATAAATCATATTAAAAAATTCAAATTTGTTTTCTTTGGTTATTTATGTTGTTTGATTTGGAAATAAACTCATAAAATTTTAAGGCACTTCTCCATATATTGAAAATCGTTTGTGTAAACCAAGAGTATAGACTTATTGAACATAAATCCAAGTGAATCGAATTGAGGATAATTAAACTAACCTCTAGGGTGCTTAGCCATCCATATTAAGAATAAACTAAATTAATTTGTTGAGGGGCAATAGCTCAAATGACTGGGAGGTAGGACTTGCACCCTTCCCACCCATGTTCAAATCCTTGAGAAGACATTTGGCCCATTCTGATAGGGCTAAGAGGTAGATGCTTCCCGAGAAGTGGGATCACCCTTATGGGTTGTCTCCGAATATCAACTCTTGCTAAGTTACCCAAGTTCAATTCCCACATGTGACATGTTGGCTTGTTGTGATAATGTTAGAAGAGTAAAAACACCCTATGGGATAAAGATCCACTTCAATGTGCTTCAAGACGTTTGAACCCTTATTAGGGCTTAATCTTGGGCCCAACTTAATTCACTTCAATGACTTACCAATCCATGATTAAAAAATAAGAAGAATAAAATAAATTTATCTAATTTATTTCATTAGTTAAAACATTTTTCCCACACACATACACATGCATTTTTTCCTGAGGAAATATCCATGCAAATCCACTAGAAGGGATCACATCCCACCAACACTCAACCAATTGAACAACTCTCAAAGCTTATTTTCAATATTTAAATACACCAAAATAATATATACAATCTCTTTATTTATAAAATAATAAACTCATCCCACCAAAATTTAGTAAAAACATCCACAAAGGACCCCATAAATACATAGCCAAGTTTACCTACTACTTTGACCTATTATTCAACCCACACTCCTTGGACCTATTATTGAGCTCACTAATATCTTGGGCTCTCATGGTAAATTAAAAATAAATAAATAAATTTTAAAGTAAAAATTCTCATAAAATATAAAAAACTACTTAGACCTATTATTCAACCCACACTCCTTGGATTTATTATTCAAGGGCTTTCATGATAAATTAAAAATAAATAAATAAATTTTAAAGCAAAAATTCTCATAAAATATAAAAAACGAAAATATCTTTATGTTATCTATATTAGAATCAAAATATATAAAAAATATCATTCAAATTTTATCACAAACCTCTTACTTATCATGAACAAGATTCTTTGAAACTTATAGGGAAATAGATTCCAAAGAATCAATATAATAATTTATTTAATAAACATCTATATTAGAATCAAAAGTATTAAAAATACCATTCAAATTTGATCACAAACCTCTTACTTATCATGACACAAGACTCTTTGAAACTCATGGAGAAATAGACTCCAAAAAATCAATATTATAATTTATTTAATAAATACATATAATACTATGTCAATAGCTCATATAAGTTATGACATTTTAAACACTAACTAAATCTTATAATACATATTTACATATTAAAAAAATATATATTAAAACTATAGATTTAACTTTATATATCTAATCTTTTAATTATATCATAATCAAAAGCTTGCTATTAATATACTCTCATACTCTCATGTACTAATCAAAAGCTTACCATTAATATACCCTCATACTCTCATGTACTTATAAAAGAAGATAACATGGAAAAATAAGTAAATAATTACACTTGCACACCATATAAAATTTAACATTTAAATATAAAACTAAATTTAAAATTTAACATAATGCATTCTAAATTTTAAATTTATCATTTACCTATAATAATAATAATTACCCTTTCACTAAATTAAAATTTTAATAATTAAAAAAATTATAACCATCACTACACTATTTATATAAATAACGAAATTACTTAATCTAAATCATGAAATAGAAGGAGACATAATAAAATCAATAGCATTTCCAAGGAAACAACCACTTAAATTGGCAAAGCCATTCTTTCCATCCCATAAGACACTCTTCTCCAATGGAGAAGCCCTAATTATTCTCCCCTAAAAACTTGAAAACCAAACCCTTGTTGTGCTACCCTTGTGCCTTTTTCCACCTTCTGCACTACTCTTTTCCTTAATAAAATCTTGAATTTCATCAGGCATCCATTCATTTGATTCTGCTGTGCATTTCATTTGATCAATATAATTTGAGACCTCATACCCGGGGTGTCGGCCTAATCCAATCCAAAGCCTTTTATCCTCAATTATATCACGAGTTTTATTGATTTCAGCGGGACAATAGAACAAAAGACGGGCGCTTCATCGCAGTGGGATGAATGAACGAATGGATGGTTTAGTTCGGTTGATCGATGATATAGATTCATAGGCGCCCAAAAAGAGGTAAACACTCTCTTCCCTCCTTACGCTCAAAACAATTCAAAACATAATTTCTCTTCACTTCATAGTTGCATGCCTATTCAAGATCGGGACTCGACCCCAATACCGCCTGATGGCAAGATCAGAAGTGGGTTTATAGTCTTTGTCACTCTTTCCCTCGCTGCTGCTGCATCTGCAGTGTTTGGGTGCCTGTTATCTTCTTTTTACTTCGTACCCTTTTCCTTGCCCCTGCAAATTAAAGTATCGATGTTAATTGGGTATATCCCAACTTGACTGAGCAGGTTGTCTCTTTGTATTCACTTGTAGTGGACATCATTACTTTTCTGAAAGATTTATGCTAGATACAGTTACTACTCATTGCATTCCACGTCCCCAATTTGGCCGTGAAAATTCCGTTTTGTCTTCGAGCAGCCATTGGCAAAACTCCACAATGTATACACTTCTAGTGCCTTTGTATCGGGTTGGGTTCTGTTGACACAAAATATATTCACACATTTAAATGTAGTTAATTATTAAAAATGCAACGGATTTGGTAGTTAACAACGGTCTCTATCTCATCTTGTACTAAAGAAGAACATGTCTCAAAATCAGACGGGGAGGATGGCCTTGTATTTGGCCAGCCACTCTCTGAATAATATTAATACTAGTAAATATCAACATTAACATTTCTACATTAGTAAAATGTTGTTGCCTATTTTTTTTTTTAATAGGGCTCTCTGATTGGTTACAGTTTGATATTTAAATTTTTAGTTTACCTGGAGAACCGGGATTTCTGGGCGAATTCTGGTAAGCGTGGTCCTAGGTCACTTTGTCCCAGGATGCAAATTTGACATGGACTCTTTGTTTTTTTAACAAATTCAAATAATTTTACATTGCTGTTTTCTCTGAATTGTATCGGGGCCTCTGTGTAATCGTTTATAGTGAAGTTTTCAGGGCTAGATATTTAGGCCAAACGGCAAACTGTCAGATGCATGCATTAGAGGGCTTTCGAGTGGCATACTGGTCATAATTCTTGGCTTTTGTCTGCAGCTGTAAACTTCTTCTTTTGATGGGAGCTTCTGGCTATGATAGGCGGGTCTTTTACTTCAAGATTTTCTCCACATCTTTGCTTAAGAATGCAGTTCTTTACACTCTGGAAGGAGAGCAACGTTTGGGCAATACACGTCGAGTAAATATTTATTTTAAAACTTCAAGAGCCCCAAGGTAGTGCAGATAGGTCACTTATGGTATCAATAAAATCTCTTTACAGAAACTGAGATAACTTTGGTTCATACTGATGGCCACTGAACCTGATGGTTCAATCCTCCTGGAGCCACCAGAGACACGAGATGGCCTCACAGTGGTTTCAACAGTACCTCAGGAAGGTGAATTTCCAGACGGTGTCACAGTAGTTCCTACATTACCCAAAGGAGGAGATTTGTCAGATGGCCTCACAGTGGTTTCGACATTACCACAGGAAGGTGATACCACTCATTCTTCCACAGAGCTCAATGGTGAAAGTGTGCAAATTTCACCCATTAAGACAAGTCTATCAGATACAAAAGATGCTTTGCAACTTTCACCCATCAAGACACGCGTGTCAGTTAAGGAAGATGTTATGCAAATATCACCCCTCAAGACAATTGTGTCAGATAAAGAAGACGTTATGAAAATTTCACCCATCAAGACAAGTGTGTCGGATAAAGATGTTATGCAAATTTCACCAGTCAAGACAAGTGTGTCAGATAAAGAAGATGTGATGAAAATTTCACCCTTGAAGACAACTGTGTCAGATATGGAAGATGTGAATTTAATTTCTTTGAAGCATCCTGGCACGGCCATAAATAGCAATCTCGATGTTAGTTTACCCAAGAGCTTCTCTGAAAAAAGTATTGGTATGCATGAAGATATTCTTACAGAGGGGAATAATAAACGGGTTAGTTCTTTATGCGACAAGGGTGAAGAAGAAGACCACATTGAACATGTTGCTAAGAAACTAAAAACTGGGAGGGATACTAAAATTGACAGAAGAAAATCACTTGATGCTGCAATCAGGCAGACATCAGAGATCGTGCTTGCTTTAGCAGGGATGGGACGGATGAGGGCAGGCAGATCACCGACAGACTTTGAAAGAGGACTTATGACTGAGGCTCGGCAACAACTTGGATACTTGGCTGCAAAGTTGGCTCCCAAGGATTTAGTTTCAAAGGATGCTGTTGAAAGTATGATAGAAGATCTTGGTCTAAACAGAGTGAAGGACCCTATAAAAACTGCAGGTCCAAAAAAATCAATAGCAGAAAGAGAACTGGAAACCATGAAGAAGGTGTGCTTGTGTCTTTGATACTATCTCTGCATATTTTGTTATTGCATTTTATAAATTCCATGCGATTTTTTGTATGCTTTGATAGTAAAGGGCATAACTGAGTCACTATAATTAGTCATATATAAAATATAAATTCAGTATGAAGTTGGGCTGAATTCTCTGAGACCCTTTAAATTGCTATTTGGATTCTTCTGAAATACGAGGCTATAGTTTGTAACCTTGCTTTGGCAATGTCCTTTTGGATAGTTGACTGATGGATGTTGCTTTCCTTGAACATTTGGCAAAGATCTGTAATATAATTATAAAATCAAATAGGCAACTTAAGCTGTTCACATGTGATATTGACTGCAATATAGCAAAGTAAAGCTTAAGCCAGGGCATAAAACAATTTGGAAACTATCTCAATAAGTGCTATTATGGATCATATCACACCGTACAGTCAGATCCTCTTACACATATCAATACTTCAAACTCGTTTCTTGATTGATTTTTTAGGGAGGAAAGAAGGGGGACCAGATTGCATGTTAAAATTTTTGGATTCTCCTTCCAGTTTAAGTATACTTTTGTTCTGTTTGACAAAAATTCAGTAAAAATCTCAAATGGTTTGTTGCTCAAGATGTTCTCCTATTCTGTAGTTGCATCGATACCCTTTAATGTCTTTGTTTTAGCACTTTTGTGCCATTTTGTTCTTAGGGAAGCAGTTTGCTGCACAAAACCTGGAGCACGACCTCAGTTAATACAAGCCTCAATTTCTTTTCATCCACTGTTTAAAAAACTCATTAAAAGTGAAAGCAATATAAAATACAGATAATTCTTTTTCATTTAAATGAAATTTAGAACAATTTCAGAGGCATTCATGGCCGCCCCAATTCCTGGGAAACTGAGTACGAATCTCGTGTGGGACTATGGATTGTGGGTATTAATTAGTTAGCTCTAGCCCTATAGATTTTTTTGTTTCTAATTAGTGTGCTCTCTATCCATATTTGTTTCCAAAAACACAATCTTGCCAGACACATTTATGGAATATGTTGTAGCAACATATTATGCCACTTAAACTAAAGAAAAAAATGTTTGGTTTCCTGCTATGACGCCAGCATGCATTACAGTGACAGTAAGCCAAAGACGAGATACTTAGTAACTTGTTATGATGCCAGCATGCATTACAATGACAGTGGGCATTACCTCATGTTGGCCACCAGTCGACTAGGAGGATGACCCAATTGAGTGATTATCTTCTGAACACTTTGATTGAGACTAGTCTATGGTTAAAATCTTTAACTGCACGGTAAAAATATATTTTGATGAATAGAAGTACGGGAGATGTTTTTCCTGAAGCTCAACTTCAAATAATTAGCATTGCCTTTTTAAATCATGTCTTCCACTAATTGTATCTTTGGCATATAGGGCCTTCTCTCTGTTGTTTTTCTGTATTGCTTAGAATGCTAATATTTGGGACACAATTGCCTATTCACGCAGGTTATTTTGTGTTGATGTGATGAGGCCATTGGAATGTAGATTACATTGATTTCTGATAAGGCCATTGCAACATTGATTATATTGGTTTCTGTTGAGGCCATTGGAACATTGATTATATTGGTTTCTGTTGAGGCCATTGGAACATTGATTATATTGATTCCTTTGATAACTGACTATATTCACTAGCAACGTTGTGATCTATCCTATCCTTGGCTTCATTTATATCTTGGAACTTATTCCAGTATTGGCTTCATAGTTTACGCTCTTGTTTTACCAACTAAAATGCCGAGAAAGCACTGCAGACTTCTGCTCTAGCCTCTAATTGTCTGACTAAGTATTAAGAACTGTAAATTTATGTAGATGTTCTATGCTTGATGCAACTTTACTTTTCACTACAGCAATCACATAAACAATCAAGTAAAATGCTGATAGAACATACCAGTGGATCTACAGAAGACAAACCAGAAACAGAAAAATGTGGTGGTGCGTTACGGCGGTCAACAGGATGCTTCAACCAGCATAGTCTCCTTGGTCAGCCAACCCAGCGTGTGTCACAACAGCCCTCAAAACAGCCACACGGTCAACTCAAAGTCAACCCCAGAAAAGTCAACAATGTCCAGAAAAGTCAACATAGGACAGCATCAAGAAAGTCAACTTAGCCCTGTCTTTAGTGAACCTTTTGACCTCGGTTCTTGTGCCAATATGTATGGCCTTCCAAAATCGAAGTCTCCACCAATTTTCAGCCTATTTGGACCATGTGTTGACCAAAGTCAATGCTGGTCAAACTTGCATGGAAACCCTAGCTGCAAATTCGTCCTTCTTCCCATGTGTGAACCAAAACTGCTTCCAAGGAGCTTGTACTAAATCAGAGAAGGAGATGATGTGTGAGGATGAGATGAGTGAAAAAGTCCTCCAACGTTGACTCTATTTATATCAATCACTAAGGTGTGTGACACATCTGCTGGGGGTGTAAAACCTTAAGGCCGACTTGGACATATTCGAAATTATTAAAAATAAATTCAAAATAAATATTCTGCTCATTAGATTAAGATCAATTTTAGATCGATCTTACACCTCTCCGCAAGAGGAACCCAATACAAATATTGGTATCTTCATCTGAGCATCACAACTTGGAGTTTGGACCTAGTTGTCCAATTTTAACACTCCCTCTCAACTAGGGAGAACTCCATCCACCTGTGCAATCAAACATCGTGCGTCATCTCGCCGTAACTTGCTTTGCTGGCCTCTTTATTTTAGAATAGAAGTGGGTCAGTCATAAAGACATCATTCCCCGACTGACAGATTCAGCCCAGAGGTCCGAAACCTTTATCGAGCTCACAAAGAGTCTCATACCAACCCGAAGTTGGTTTATCTGACCCGAAGTCAGTAGGAGGTCCGAAACCTCACTTGGACTCAAGAGAGTCATATATAATAACTTGAAGTTAGTCTCATTGACCTGGAGTCAGTTGGAGGTTCGAAACCTCACATGGACTCAAAAAGTCACATACCAACCCGAAGTTGGTTTATTTGACCCGAAGTCAGTAGGAGGTTCGAAACCTCACTAGACTTGATCCCAGATCAAGTGGTTGGACACGTGTCATCCTAGATAGAGAGTACGGAAATCTCTGATGCGTCCATTAGTCTTTGCTACTAGTCTCTTGCTTTTCCCACCTCATTGGCCAAATGAGAGGTACTTCCCATGAGTCCAGAACTCAAATGGGTAGGATGCATACGGGGCACAAATCATGAGAGGCAAACCAACTCAATCATCACGGTGGGGCCCAAGCACACCAACAAGGTTCGGCAAGCCTAGCCCTGTGGTTGCTTATAGCTCTGAGAAGCTATCCCCAAAGCCCCCCAGAGCTCCCAGAGCTCATCGTCCAACAGGGCCCTCAGAATAGGGTCATTCCACGATTCCAAGATTCTCACGGAAGGTTAGGAACATGACCTTCCCCAAGGGCATAGTGAGAGTATCCGCGACTTGCTCATCAGTTCCTATGATCGAACCTTATGGCGCCTCGCTGTACCATATCTTGGATAAAGTGGTACCAACCATCAACATGCTTGGATCGATCATGGAACACGGGATTCTATGACAAACGAATCCCCCTCTAGTTATCACAATGGATAACGGTGGCATCTAGCACATGCTTGAACAGCTCACTAAAGAGATTTCGCAACCAAGTGACTTCACAACAGGCCATACATGTTACAATGTATTCGGCCTCAGCAGTGCTCAAGGCTATCGTCTTCAGTTTCCTGCCCGAAGCAGATCTACGTGTGAAGCAGCATCCAGATGTGCTCTTGCGATCCACCACACTTCTAGCCCAATCGACATCAGTGTAACCAAGGAGTGTCATGCTCCTGGCAGTCTATCGTGCCCCAGAGATATCTCAAGAGTTTCTTGGCACCAACCCAGTGAATATTATGATCAAGCATGTGTTGACTCAAAGTGTTCACTGCAAAACATATGTTTGGATGGGTGTTCACTAAGAACATCAGGGCCCATATGAGTTGACGATACTCATTAGGATTAGACAATACGGGCCCAGCAGCGCTGCCACTCAACTTCTTGAAGTTGAGCTCCATTGGTGTCGACACGGACTTGCAGTCCACCATACCAAATCTTTCCAGAAGCTTCACAATGTATTTTCCTTGAGAAAGAAAAATCTCGCCAGGTCTCTGCTAGACCTCCAGGCCTAGGAAATAGTGCATCAGTCCTAGGTCCTTCATCTTGAACTCAGCAGCGAGCTCCCTCTTACATTGATGAATGAGAGGGTCAGCACCTGTCAGGAAGAGGTCATCCACATACAGCAACAGAATGAGAGGCTTCCCCTTGACAACCTTGAAGTAAAGGTTCGTATCAGCATTACTTCGAGTGAAGCCCAGCTTCATCAGGTAGTTATCTATCCTCTCGTACCAAGCTTTGGGTGCTTGCTTAAGCCCATAGAGGGCTTTCTTCAACCTGCAGACATGGGTGTCTTGATCCTTGATTTCAAACCCCAAAGGTTGCTCCACATACACCTCTTCCTTTATCGCACCATGCAGAAATGCGGTCTTCACATCCATCCGATGAAAACTCCATCCTTGCGTAGCAGCAAGGGCTATGATAGATCGGATGGTGGTCACAGGTGCAAATATGTCATCATAGTCTATGCCTTCTTTTTGAGAGAAGCTAAGGGCAACGAATCTTGCCTTGAATTTTTCAGCGCTTTCATCAGATCCATGCTTGATATTGTAGAGCCATTTCGAGGTGACCACTGCTTTGTCCTTCGGTCTAGGAACCACATCCCAGACATCATTCTTCATTATGGACTCATACTCTTTGTGCATAGCATCCTTTCAGACTTGATGCTTTACGACTTCCTCAAAAGATCCAGGCTCGGATTGTACAATAGTACTCATGGTTGCTAGATACCCTTGGTATCTACTCGACTTCTTGCTTTCACGGAATGTCCCCCTCTGGGGCCATATGTTCCTCAGCATCCTCGAGTGTCCCTGAGCCATGATGGTCTCTACCCCAGTGAAGGAGGTGGATCAATCGGGTCCATTGGTCCTTCAGCATCAAGCATCGTCTCATCCTTCGGTTCTTCTTGATTTCCGGGCCTTGCCTCGTGATCTTCCTTAGATCTCGAAAGATTGACTACTTTCTTCAGGAAAGTATCTTCGTCAGAAGTGACATTGTGGCATATCTCTACTTCCCTTTGACCAGGCACATAGACTCTAAAGGCCTTTGAAGTTTCGCTGTAGCCCACAAACATTGTGGTCTCCCTCTTGATGCCAGCGTACCTGCCAGTACTTCCACCAAGGCTTTGAAGGTACAAAACCACATGAAAGCCTCATCCTTCTTCTACAAGAAATATATCCAGGTTTTGTGAGAGAAGTCATCTATGAACGTCATATAATAAGAACATCCTCCCAAGGATGTCACGGGAAGCATACCAGATAGATCAGAATGGATCAATTGCAAGACATTAGTTGTCTTTGTGACACTTGAGGGGAAAGGTCCCCTTGCATGCTTTCCTTCGGCACAACCCTGACATACATCCTCTGGTGCCATAGTTCAGTTTGTCGGATAGTATCACATGTCATCGCTCCCAGTGGACTTCCTCCAACCTGGTAGAGTGTATCAACTCTAAACCCAATCGTGATAGCTTCCTTGAAGCTCTTCTTCCACATGAGCACTTTTCCATCAGTGAATGCCATATTGAAACCTTTATCTTCCATGGCTGATATAGACACAAGGTTCTTCTTCAAATTAGGTACATAGAGTACATCTTGCAAGTGGAGGACTTGACCTTGAGACAAGTGGAGGGTCACAGTCCCTGTCCCTTTCACTGGATATGTAGCATTATCTCCAAGGATAATTTCCAAATTAGTATCCTTCTCAACCATATCAGAGAGTGCTTCCTTGAACCCAGTGATGTGCCTTGAGGCACCACTCTCTATCAACCAGACATCCATAGTGTCGGGTGGAGATGCAACAGAGACGGCAGACACAAGAATGTATTTATTTCTTTTATCAACAACATTTGATTCCTCATACCTGGAATTTCTTGACCTTTTGAAAGGTTGTTCATTTCCGCTGGAGGGAGCCTTCCTCTTTCCCTAGAACTTGTTGTTCCTTTGATTGTCATCCCTCCTATTGTTGTTTCATCACCATTGAGAGAATCCTTCTTGAAAGGACATTCTCTAGCATAGTGACTTGGCCTATGACAAGTGAAGCACTTGCCCTTCTTTCCTTGGGTCCCTGCTTTTCCTTTGTACTTTGGACCACCAAAGTTCTTCTTTCTAGAATGAGCAGTGTATGCAACATTTCCTTCATTTCCATACTCCATTCTTAATTCTTCTTGAACGCATCTTGACAGTACTTCGTCAAAGTCAGGTATCACATTATTATTTAGAATGGTAGTGTTGAACACATGCCTTTCAGATGAGAGCCCTCCAAGTGCGGTGAGTACCATCTCTCGATCAACTATTGTCTCCCCAATAGCCAGCAGATTGTTCCTGATCTCGTTCAGCTTCAGAAAGTATGATTGGATAGATTCATACCTGCCTTTCTTTAGATTCTTCAATTGATTCTTGAAGAATAGTACTTGATTTGCATTGTTGGCCTTGAACATGAGGATCAATTTATCATACATCTCTTTGGATGTGCCCAACTCAGAGATGTAGGCCACCAGACTTCTATGAATGGATTCCTTGATCATTAGCTTTGCTTTGATCTCCCCCTTCTTGTACTTTGTTTTGGCAGCAGCAGTAGCAGTGGATGGAGGTTCTTGGATTTTACCCTGTACATAGTCCATGACATCTTGGTCTTCCAATTTGAGAACTAATATCATCTTCCAAGCATGGAAGTCATCATTCCCAGTTAGTTTGTCATCCTCCTTGAAGCCATAGTTTGTGGAACCCATTTTCTTCTTCGGTGATTGCTACAAATAGGGCTTGTCTTCACCTCAGCTCCGATACCATGTAAATTTATGTAGATGTTCTATGCTTGATGCAACTTTACTTTTCACTACAACAATCACATAAACAATCAAGTAAAATGCTGATAGAACATACCAGTGGATCTACAGAAGACAAACCAGAAACAAAAAAATGTGGTGGTGCGTTACGGCGGTCAACAGGATGCTTCAACTAGCAAAGTCTCCTTGGTCAGCCGACCTAGCATGTGTCACAACAGCCCTCAAAACAGCCACATGGTCAACTCAAAGTCAACCCCAGAATAGTCAACGATGTCTAGAAAAGTCAACACAGGACAGCAGCAAGAAAGTCAACGCAGCTCTGTCTTCGGTCAACCTTTTGACCTCGATTCTTGTGCCAATATGTATGGCCTTCCAAAATCGAAGTCTCCACCAATTTTCAGCCTATTTGGACCATGCGTTGACCAAAGTCAACATTGGTCAAACTTGCGTGGAAACCCTAGCTGCAGTAAATTTGTCCTTCTTTCCACGTGTGAACCAAAACTGCTTCCAAGGAGCTCATACTAAATCAGAGGAGGAGATGATGTGTGAGGATGAGATGAGTGAAAAAGTCCTCCAACATTGACTCTATTTATATCAATCACTGAGGTGTGTGACACATCTGTTGGGGGTTTAAAACCTTAAGGCCGACCTGCACATATTTGAAATTATTAAAAATAAATTTAAAATAAATATTCTGCTCATCGGATTAAGATCAATTTTAGATTGATCTTACACCTCTCTGCAAGAGGAACCCAATACAAATATTGGTATCTTCATCTGAGCATCACAACCTGGAGTTTGGACCTAGTTGTCCAATTTTAACAAGAACTGAAGATAGTCAAAGTCATAAAATATTCTTGGACATCCAAAGTCATTAGTTTTATGTTTTCTTTGCTTGTCCCTGGTTAAATTCACCTTATTAGTACTCCAAAATAAAGAGCAAGGAGGCATATCAGAAGTCATTGCCTAAAAACTTGAAAGATATTAATGCTGTTATAATTTTTAATAATCCTTACATCCTTAACGTTGAATTTTTCTCTTGCTTGTTTATTTTTTAATGAGATTATTTCAGACTTTGTATTTTACTTTTTTAATGTAACAATATTTTTCTTGAGTACTTTTGATGCATCCTTACCACATTTGCATATTCGTTGCAGTCCATGTATAAATGTTTAAAGTGCGTAGTGACTGAGGCTGGCATAGTTTTATTTTCATGGATTATGAAAAGTGTTCACTCTGTGACTTTTGGTGTTTCAACATTATTGTCATTATCTTAAGCCTCAGTTGGACTATACAATTTGAAGTTTGAAATGATTGATATGTTATTCTTCCATGGATAGAGTGGGCTAATGATGTAATTTTGCAGATTGAACATGCAAGGCAATTGACATCAAGTGCAGCCATGTTATCCACTTCAGCGGCTAAAGCAGAACATACCTTAGTTAATTCTACAAGCCATGGTACCTCATCGGCATTGACAAATCAAGGAGCCCAACCAGCTCCAGTGAAACTGTCGGCCTCAATTTCACAGCCTCTTTCAGCAGCACAGTTATTTATGCCAGCTATTTCAGTCACAGCACGGACTCCAATTGCACAATCTGTTTCAATTGAGCCAAGGGCTCCAGTTGCAACAACATCTTCAGTTGTACGACAGGTCCCATGTGGGCCAACACCATTGGTTTCTCAGCAGGCTCAAGTTTCACTGATGGCACCAGTTTCAGTGTTTCCTCCTGCTGCACAAGCAGCAGAGACAAAGCCACCATTAGTTGCATTACCTGCCTCAAGGGTGATGCAGCCTGTTTCAGAGGCACAGTCATTACTGCTACAAAAATCTAGTGAGGTGGTGAAGCCATTGGCAGCTCCTGGTAAGGGTAGACTAGTCGTTGAGTTTCAAGTTCCCATATATGGTTGCATCTCTGCTAAGACATGTATAAGTAATATAGGGCCACATGCTTTAAACTTTACTTACATATGATCTGCTGTGCATACCTTTTAATCTTGGTTGGTTTATCAACACAATCTGATCTATCAATCCCACTTGTTTGCTTCCTCATCAATGTGATTGTTCTTTAGGATTCTTCAGGTGAAGCCTCAATTTGCTGCTTTTTAACTGTAATTTCACGCTAAAGGATCGAAAATTTAGAAACAGAGTTATCAGAACCAGATTGGACCTGGTTGAATCTGCTGGTCCTGCTGTTTTTAGGCCCTAAACAGTCTGTCTGGTGGCACAGAACTGGAAAGATCAGTTTCGGTACCGAATTGGTCTGTTTCTATACAGAAAAAGCCATTTCAGTACTGAACTGACATTTTTTCACTGAACTGGCCGATTTTGAAACTGGCTAGGTTCCATACAATGCTGCTAAGAAAACTTGGAACACAAATAAAAAAAATAGATAAATTTATCAGTGGGGCAGTCTAATATTCAACCCTAGGGCCTTACTAATTTTTAACATTACCATTAATTGTTTCAGGATGTATGAGAGTGGTTTCAACCTCATGGATTTCATATGGAGAAATTTGAATTTTAGATCTCTCTCAAAATGCAGCAGACTTAACAATTTTCCGGATTTTAGGCTGGGGTGATTGCAACTATTCCATTGGATTCTGTGATGTATGAGGGGTTTGGAACTAGCGTTTAATCAAGAGCTCCAAACCCCCTATGTACCTCAATGTTGTCATTGATTGTTGAACTCCTCTGTCATGACCTTAGTAAAAATGCACCCATTGTTGAAAATGTAGCGAGCAAGGTCTTCTAGCTTGTTCCTTAGCCAGTGAAGACCTCGAAGTGTCCTTCTATCAGTTTGAGTGCGAGCTCATGGGTTAGACTTCAGTTAGGACGAGTTACTTCTAGTTTATTGGAATAATCATCAAATTAGCATGCGTAGAGTTGGAGTTTCAATTAAGTGGAGTCTTCATCAGTTTGACTACAGAACGAGGTGGCAGTTACAAGTTCAGTTAGAGCAAGTTAGTCTTCAGTCTGAATTGAAGAAAATACGAATTAATGTTGATTGGAGACAGAGAGTGCCACTCTCAGTTAACTCATCAATCAGTACTTGAGTTCTAAATTTGAATTGGGTCTCCTTGCATGTTCGTATTGGGTCTATAAAGACGAGGATGAAGGCATAAAAATGATAGTTTTGTGAATAAGGTTTGTGAGACAAAGATGATTCACGAGTTTGTGAGAGTCTTTGATTGTGAAGAGCGCAGATCTTGTGCCCTAAGAAATAGGAGATCACAAGTGTGCTCGAATTTAGGAGATTGATTGTGTGCAGGTTAAAGGAGCCGGTGTCCTAAGAAATAGGAGGCAGGTAGTGGGCAAGGAAATAGGAGGAATTGCACTAGGATTTAGGGGCCTCATGTGTGCTAGGAAATAGGGACCTAGTGCGCAGAGATCAAGGAGAAGAGAGCAACTTTTGTAGAGAAAGTCAACATATTATCCCTCATTTCCATGAGAAGAAGACAACATATGG
This sequence comes from Pinus albicaulis, assembly GCA_034641835.2. Classification (NCBI taxonomy): domain Eukaryota; kingdom Viridiplantae; phylum Streptophyta; class Pinopsida; order Pinales; family Pinaceae; genus Pinus; species Pinus albicaulis. The sequence goes on from CM076582.1 coordinate 508,126,527, forward strand.
GAGGTTTAAAGCCATCTTAGATTTGTATCAAGGTTCCAGTGATGCTAGGAAGTTTGCTATCAAGGAGAAGCTAAGAAGTATCTTGATGAGAAAAGGAGAGCCCATCATCACATATCTTTCAAAGTTCACTCAGGTTCAGGATGAGATAGGTGGAGTGGGTGTGACTGTAGTGGACAATTACCATGTGAGTCTTGCGCTTTTGGGACTTCATAAGTCATAGGAGAATTTCCAGGATGCAGTAAGTGGCGGAGAGAATATTCCCAATTGGGAAAGGCTATGGAGTGGTTGTGTTTAGGAAGAAATTCGGAGAAGGATGAGAGCAAGGGTAAGAGGGGCCAAGGATAGGCAGAGTTCAGTCAGAAGGGCGAGAAGAAGAAGAAGGATTTGAGCAAGATCAAGTGCTTCCATTGCTATGAGTTTAAACATTATGCCCTAACTGGAAGGAGGAGTCCAGTGAGGATCATGTAGTTGCATCAGTTGAGGTGGATGCATTTTTTGCTCAGTTCGAGAAAGATTTCTCATTGATAGATTGCATGGCAAGCTCAACAAACAATAACGTATGGTATATTGATTTAGGACTTAGGAGCATCCTTTCACATGACCAGGAACAAGGAGTATTTCAACCACTTGAAGGAGAAGGAGTTTTAGATTGAGCTAGGAGATGATGGCAAGTACTCAACTAGGGGAGTTGGTATTGTCAGTTTTGAGGAGTCAGGTAGCTCTCTCCATCTCAGAGATGTCCTCTTTGTTCCAAGCCTGAAGCAAAACCTTGTTTTAAAAGCTAATCGTGAGGAAAAGGGTTATGATGTCATCTTCAACAGTGGTAAGGCTTACCACAAGCACTTAGCTTTTGGATGTAAGATGCAAATAGGTGTGAGGAAGAAGAATCTGTACATGCTACAAGTTGAGATAGGTACAACCTTGAGTAGCAAGGAAGGAAGTGCACAGAGTAGAGACACGAGGGTTGAGGAGAGTAGAGCTCTGAGGGAGTCCTTAGAGTGAGATCAGGTTAGAGCTCCCAAGAAGGAGCCTCAACCAGTATCATAGTTTGAGTCTCGGCTAGTTGGCAAGTGGGCCGACCAGCAGGATGATGAGGAGCAGAGCTTGGGGCAAGTGGAGGGAGCCACTCATTCAGTGACTCCCAGTACAGAGAGAGTTCGATCCAAGTGGGTAAACAAATTTTTTAGGGGAGATCAGGAGAGAGTTGGAACTCCCAGTACCACGTTCAGGCAGAGTAAGCAACCACAAAAATAAATGAGGTACATTGCACTTATGACTGAGGTGATAGATTCAAATCATAGGAGTATGGTTGGGAGGAACATAACAAGGACTCCAAGGTGAGGAGGATCGATCTTGAGGGGATCAAAGACCATATTATCCCTCATCTCCATGAGAAGAAGACAACATATGAGAGGTTTAAAGCCATCTTAGATTTGTATTAGGGTTCCAGTGATGCCAAGAAGCTTTCTCTTGAGGAGAAGCTAAGAAGTATCCGAATGAGCAAAGGAGATCCCATCATCACATATCTTTCAAAGTTCACTTAGGTACAGGATGAGCTAGGTGGAGTGGGCGTGACTGTAGGAGACAATTACCTTTTGACTCTTGCGCTTCTGGGACTTCATAAGTCTTAGGAGAATTTCTAGGAAGCAATAAGTGGCAGAGAGAATATTCCCAATTGGGAAAGGCTATGGAGTGATTGTGTTCAAGAAGAAATTTGGAGAGGGATGAGAGCTTGGAGATCACCTCCGATAGAGGACGGGGAGAACTTTGCCCTTGCAGGCAAAGGTAGCAAAGGAAAGGGTAAGAGGGCCTAAGGAGAGGTCGAGTCTAGTCAGAAGGGCGAGAAGAAGAAGAGGGATTTGAGCACGATCAAGTGCTTTCATTGCCATGAGTTCGAACACTATGCCACTAAGTGTCCTAACTAGAAGGTGGAATCTAGTGAGGATCATGTAGTTGCATCAATTGAGGCAGATGCGTTTTCTGCTCAGTTCGAGAAAGATTTCTCATTGATAGCTTGCATGGAAAGCTCAACAAACAATTTGATTGGTATATTGATTTAGGACTCAGGAGCATCCTTCCACATGACTAGGAACAAGGATTATTTCAACTACTTGAAGGAGAAGGACATGTCGTTTTAGATTGAGCTAGGAGATGATGGGGAGTACTCAACTGGGGGAATTGGTACTGTCAGTTTTGAGGAGTCAGGTAGCTCTCTCCATCTTAGAGATGTTCTCTATGTTCTAGGTCTAAAGTAGAACCTTGTTTCAGTAGCTACCCTTCAGGAAAAGGGTTATGATGTCATCTTCAATAGTGGTAAGGCTTACCTCAAGCACTTAGCTTTTGGATGTAAGATGTAGATAGGTGTGAGGAAGAATAATCTATACCAACTACAGATTGAGACATCCACATCCTTGAGTAGCAAGACAGGAAGTGCACAAAGTAGAGACATGAGGGTTGAGTAGAGCAGAGCTCTGAGGGTGTCATTAGAGCTAGAGCAAGTTAGAGTTCCCAAGGAGGAGCCTCAACAAGTATCATAGTTTGAGCCTCGGCCAGTTGGAAAGTGGGCCGTCTAGCAAGATGATGAGGAGCAGAGCTTAGGCGAGTGGAGGGAGCCACTCAGTCAACGACTCCCAGTACAAAGAGGGTACGATCCAAGTAGGCAGGCAAGTTGTTTATGGGAGATTAGGAGAGAGTTGGACAGCCCAGTACCACATTCATGTAGAGTAAGCAGTCGCAAAGATACATGAGGTACATGGCAGTTATGGTTGAGGTGATAGATTTAGATAATAGGAGTATGGTTGGAAGGAACAGGCCTTTAGATCAAATTTCGTAGCAGGAAGCAGGGAAGTCTTCTGGTTCAGAGGGAGCAGCTACAACAACGAATAACATAGTGGTGTTGAAGAAAGATCCAGGTGGACAAGGTTCTTCCAAAGTACCTTCATTGCTAAGAGGGAGTGTTGAAAATGTAGTGAGCAAGGTCTTCTGGCTTGTGCCTTAGCAATTGAAGACATTGAAGTGTCCTTCTATTAGTATGAGTGCGAGCTCATGAGTTAGACTTCAATTAGGATGAGTTATTTCCAGTTTATAGGAATAATCATCAAATTAGCATGCGTAGAGTTGGAGCTTTAGCTAAGTAGAGTCTTCATTAGTTTGACTATAAAATGACATGGCCGTTACAAGTTCAGTTAGAGGGAGTTAGTCTTTAGTCTTGATTGAACGAAGGATGAGTTAAGAACTCCAGTGTTGATTGGAGATAGAAAGAGTGTCACTCTCAATTGACTCATCAATCAAAACTCTAGTTCTAAATTCAAATTGGGTCTCCTTGCATCCTTGAATTGGGTCTATAAAGAGGAGGACGAAGGCACAAAATATCATAGTTTTGTGGACATGGTTTGTGAGACAAGATAGTTCATGAGTTAGAGAGTCTTTGATTGTGGAGAGCACAAATCTTGTGTCCTAAGAAATGGGAGATCACAACTGTGTTAGAATTTAGGGGATTGATTGTGTGTAGGGTTGATGAGTTGGTGTCTTAAGGAATAATTGGCATGAAGTGCGCAAGGAAAGAGTAGGAATTGTGCTAGGATTTAGGGCTCTCATGTGTGCTAGGAATGAGGACCTAGTGCACAAGGATCTAGGAGGCTTCTAGTGTGCAGAGATAAGGATAAGAGGGCAGGTTTTGTAGAGCAAGTCAAGGAGGTAGCAGAGGAACAGTTGCGTGCTAGAGGGAAGAGATCAAGCAATGATCAAGGCATGCCGAGATCAATTGTATCAGCTGAGGGAAAAACCCAATGCGGGAAAACCATTGAAGTAGATTTGAGGGTTTTATTATTATGCAGTAGCAATGTTTGAATACATCTTTGAATACCCTCAAGGGTTATTCAGTTACAGAGAGAAATACTGGCAGAAGAATATGTGAGAAATACCTCATTCAATCACTAAGTCTTCAACTGATCCGGATGAAGGAAAAACTGCCTTGGATAGGCTATGCGCAGATCCAGCGCTGGAACTTCCATCCACCGCGTCACTGTTAAATTTAGATAACCATGGTGTTCTATGCTTGATGCAATTTTACTAATCTTTCTTAGGCCCGATACAAAATAGCAATCACATAAACATGAAAGTAAAATGCTGATAGAACACAATAATAGATCAACAGAAGGCAAGCCAATAATATAAATCAGATTTACAATTCCTTTCGTCCAGCAAAGATATGAGATATTGTGCGTTACGACAGTCAACAGGATGCTTCAGCCAGCAAAGTCTTTCTAGGTCAACCAATCCTCCAAGTGTTACACCCACAGCCCTCAAAGACAGCTCATCACAAGTCAACATTGGTCAACCCAAAGTCAGCATAGAAAAGTCAACGCAAGACAACAACAGAAAGTAAACACTGCAGATTAGGGCTTCGGTCAAATAGCTTTGTTTTCCTTGATTTTAGTGCCCAACAGTACGACCTCTCAAAATCGGAATTTTGGTATAGATTTGAGGTCAAACGACCAAGGGTTGACCACAGTCAACGCTGCAGCAACAAGCCCTAAACAGATCCGCAGAAAACAACTCCTCTAGCTCCGCACAATGAGAGATGTGTGATGAGTTGATGATGAAAATGTCCTCCAAGTCTCTCCAATTTATATCCATCAGTGATGGTGTGTGACACATCTATTAGGCATGTGAGCCTACAATACACATATGGCTGACCTTTCACATGTATGGAAACTAAATTCAAAATATATGTTCTGCTCATCCAAACAAGATGATCTTTAGATCAATCTTGCACCTCTCCGAAAGAGGAATCCAACAAAAATATGACCATCGTCATATGAGTAGTGCAACATGGAGTTTGGACCTTGTTGGCCAAAAGTTAACAGTCACCCACTTCCAGGCTCAGCGTTAGCCCTCCTCCAAGTCGTTTTACCTCTGCAGATGCCAAGGAATAGCCTCCCAGTGCCACTTTTCGGATCCCAGCCTTCGAAATTGATCCACCAACAAAAATTTGAAACCTCTGCCTCAGCCTCTGCACTGCTTCTGCTTGAGCTTACACTGTCATTGCATTAGTCCCTTCCTTCAACGCTGGCTAGGCTAGATCACCTCTGCCTCTCTTTGACTGATGCTCCACTAGACTGAGAAAATCTCTTCCTCTCTAGATGCTATCTCTGCCCCTCACTGCTCAGATCTCTAGTTCGAAATTCAAGCAAGCCACGCCCCAAAAATTTTGATCTTAGATCAATTCAGTGTCTCGTTGTATTTTCCAAATGACCCTCAAGCCTTTCTTTATAGTCTTCTTGTTGACATATCAACGACCCAGATTAGATTTCTATCAACGACTGAGATTATAACATGACTTGATCCATGTCCTCTAGAAGATTCACACTCACTTTTATTTAATATCCTTTAATTATTTAATTTACCTAAGTTTAGACTTAGGTTCCCCATTAAAATAATTAATTTTTCAAATAAAACAACATCCGAGTGGAATTTCCATAAACGGTTTCTGGGTTCTTTGGAATACAAGTGTCTAAGCCTCTCCACCAAATTTGAGACTTAGAGCACTTTCTGATGCTACAAAAATCAACACTCCCTGTTGGCGAGGAATGTGCTCTAGCAATAATGCCTGCTGCATACTGCACTGTCCCTGAAGCATCCTCCTTGTTGTTGAAGTCCATCAGTCTCTGCGCTGCTGCTGCCATTGCACTGTTGCCCATGATACTGCCGTTATCACTGCTGCATTTGTACTACAACTCCCTCTCAAGTGCTGCATCTGCAATGCTGCTAACACTGCATCTGCACTGCAACTCAGCGACTGAGAGAAACAAATGAACTCACCCAAGACTGAACAAGTGTTCAGTGGATGCACCTCGGTGCTGAAGACTCTGACTGATGATAATTACTATGCTGTCCCTCTGATGCACTGCGCTGTAGCTGCTCTGCACTTCGAACATTGATTTGCACTGCACTGCACTCCTGTGCACTGTGCTGCTGTTGCTGCTGCCTCTGCTCTGCGCTGTTATCTACTATACTGTCATCTCCATCACTCCTTGGCTCTCGCTGAAACTCCTCCATCCCGCTACTACAAATATGGGCTCTCGTAGCAAGGTATGATCCATGAGGTGGGCTCCTCAAGGATCCTGCCCAACTGAAGTTCAAGGAACTACAACTCAATATCACCCCACTTCCCACTAGGAGAAGCATGGGCACTCATTGCCACCTCATCCTCCTCGATACTCGCTGTTGCAACCTTCGGGTCACGCTTCTCATCTTTGTCCTTCTTCTTCAGAGGACACTGAGATGCATAGTGGCCCGTCTCGCCACATCTGAAGCACTTGACCTTTGAAGCATCACACTTCGGTTTCCATTGCGCCTGCTGTCCCTTTGATGCAAGGGCTGTTCTCCTCTTCCTCCATGGATTTCGATTCGCTTCCACCGTTGCCATCAAGTTTGCACTTGATGAGGTCTCTCCTCAGCTCTTCCTCTTGAAAAGTTGCCCACAATTGCTCCCAACTAGGTAATGCTGCCCGACCCAGTATGCTTTGGACAAACAACTGCCATGACACCGTTAAGGCCCATCCGTACCATGGTTGCAGCTGTAGGTGTAGCACCTACTGTTGACAACTGATCACGAACCTCCTGAAACCGCATAAGGTATGAAGCCACGCGCTCCCCTTTCTGCATCTGGATCATACGGAGCTTCTGCTCCAAATAATACTTCCGTTGCTCAGAAGATCCCTCATATAGGTCATGCAAAGCTACCCACATGTCTCTGGCAGTATTCTTGCCAGCCAAATGTGAGACGACGTGGTCTTTGACATCATCAAGGAACAACCTCTTCGCCTTTGCCATATCAACCTTGTACTTTTTGTTTTGATCAGGATCTGTAGGTACAACTACCACGTTTTCCACGAATGCCTTCAGATCATATTCATCTAGAAGAAACATAGCTCATTCCTTCCAGATCATATAGTTTGAGGAGCCCTCCAATCGATCTTGACCACGAAGTCCATGATATGCCATCTCCGCCGAAAAACTGTCGAATCTGCTCCCTCTTCCTCCCTACTGTGCAGTCCCTGGTAGGCTTACGCACTCCTTGGTGGATTTGTAAGTTCTGTAGCTACTCTACTGCTCAGCAATTGAGAAATGCTGATTTCCTCGGCTAGGAAATCACTGAGGAAGAAATTCCCCAAATATATGCTGCCGATTCCTTCTGACGCTTTTTTGCCCAACAACAACTTCAGAAAACTGCGTCCTTTTGTCTTCTGCGTGGAGGCTCTGCGCTGCTCCCTCTGCCTCAGCAAGATCTTGAATCTGGAAATCCTTTCATTCTATCGACTCACTCAGAGAGAGACTACCACGAAAATCTTAGCCCTCCTGGCCAGAATTGCGCAATCCTTCAATGGATTTGTTCTGTTGCACTGTAGCAACAACGACCTTCACTTTAGAAATCAGATCCGTCCTTCGTGTTTCACATCAATGCTTTGATACCATGTGAAAATTGCTAGATCCAAACGAATCTAATGAATCCTAATGCAATAACTGAGTGTACTTCTGAGGCAAAATCGGTGCAACACATCTGAGGGTTTTATTATTATGCAGTAGCAATGTCTAAATACATCTCTGAATACCCTCAAGGGTTATTCAATTACAGAGAAAAATACTGGCAGAAGAATATGTTGTGAGAAATACCTCACTCAATTACTGAGTCTCCGGTTGATCCGGATGAAGGAAAAACTGCCCTGGACAGGTTCTGCGCAGATCCAACACTGGAACTTCCAACCACTGCGTTTCCCACTTCCAGGCTCAACACTAGCCCTTCTCCAAGTCGTTTTTTCTCTGTGGATGCTGAGGAACAACCTCCCGGTGTCACTTTCTGGATCCCGGCCTCTGAAACTAATCCACCAACAAAATTCCGAAACCTTTGCCTCTGCCTCTGCGTTGCTTCTGCGTGAGCTTATGCTGTCACTGCGTCAGCCCCTTCCTTCAACACTGGTTAGGCTAGACCACCTTTGCCTCTCTCTAACTGATGCTCCACCAGATTGAGAAAATCTCTTCATCTCTGGATGCTATCTTTGCCCTTCACTGCTCAGATCTCTAGTTCGAAATTCTTAGCAAACCACACCCCAAAAGTTTTGATCTTAGATCAATTCATTGTCTCCTTGTATTTTCCAAATGACCCTCAAGCCTTCCTTTATAATCTTCTCGTTGACATATCAACGACCCAAACTAGATGTCTAATCAACGATTGAGATTATAACATGACTTGATCTATGTCCTCTAGAAGATTTACACCCAGTTTTATTTAATACCCTTTAATTATTTAATTTACCTAAGTTTAGACTTAGGGTCTCCATTAAAATAATTAATTTTTCAAATAAAATAACATTTGAGTGGAATTTCCACAAACAATTTCTGGGTTCTGTGGAATACAAGTGTCTAAGCCTCTCCACCAAATTTGAGACTTAGAGCACTTTATGATGCTACAAAAATCAACACATGATAGACTTAATAGCTTGTATTAAGTCTCTTTATGGGACTTGGATGCTTGCAACTTCAACATCAACAAAAATCCGGTTACTATATTTACAGTGCTCCAAATTTTTTTTTGGATCTCTGAAATTGATATCTCATACCTCTTCTCAGTCAAGAAACTCGACTTTATTCAATTTGCCCCTTGGTCCTCTGGATCAAGGTTTATATGCCCCTCAAAAATCCACGCTCTACCTAGCCACAATGTTTAAGATCATACTCAGATTTTGACTTAATATGAGGAGCTTAGACTTAGGTTAGGGCATCACAAAAATCACAGAAGGATGCCTTATGAGCTGAGTTAGAAACCTATGAATATGCCTAAGAAAAGCTTGTAACTCCAACTCGCATGCACATGGGTGATGTTCCATAAATAGACTTAGATGTCCACATAAGTTGTGCCACAAAGAACTTCGGTTTTGCAGATATTGTGCTTCTGTACCACAGTCAACACAACCTTTAAATCACAAAGAGAATACCCAACAAAATCACAGATAGTTCATTTAGGTGAAGCATTGCTCTTACTCTTGCTTGGGCTTGTCCTCACCTCACCTTTGATACCATGTTAATTTTGAGATAACATGTTCTTTGCTTAGGTTAGTTACGTAATTATCCCATTAATCCATTAGCAATCTCATTAATCATAACTGTAACTAATGTAGAAATTTTAGCCCAACCCCGGTTTTCAGTTTCTCTTTATTACTCCCATGTAGTTAAATGCCCATTCCCATAACCATTCAATCAACAAGCTGGAAATAATAAATATTTTTTGAAAACACAAATTCTGGAAATTTTAGTGCTGAAAATGCCGAAATAAAAACTCAAAAAATATCAGCCACACAGAAAATTGACACGCTGATTTTTGGTCAATATGACCCTGAAAAAATCCCCTACAACTCTTGGGGAAAACCAGTTTGAAAGCTCTTCTTATTTTTGAATATTGCTTTTACAGAGAAATGAAGTGCACAGTAAAAATTCCAGCAACCACATAAATGCACTTATCTCGAAACCGCGTTTGTACTCCTTGATTTTTGTGCCAAAGCAAAACAGAAAATTATAGAGAAATGTACAGCCTTAAGTGTTGTCCATAGAAAACTATGCTAGACACTTTTCCCTAGGCCAAAGATCAAAGCCTTAGGGAACCACTTGTCCTCTGGTACCCAAATTTTAACGCTCCCTCTTACCAAGGAAAGTGTTCCTCACCACACCCATCTTGTCTCTGAAGTAGACATGCTTGCCCCGTGGTAATGCTTTGGTGAATATATCTGTTTCCTGCTCATATGTGGGAATATACTCAAGCTTAACAAGTCCCTTCTGAACATAGTCTCTGATGAAATGATATCTGATCCCGATATGCTTTGACCTGTCATGAAATACTGGATTCTTCGTGAGTTTAATGCATCTTTGATTATCACATTAAATCATTGAAGGTCTCAACGGTTGACCAAATAAGTCAAACAACATCTTGCGAAGCCATATGGCCTCACAACTAGCTAGACTGGCTGCCATGTACTCTGCTTTCGCTGAACTCAATGCTACTGATTGCTGCTTCCGGCTGAATCACGATGCAACTGCTGAACCCAACCCAAAACAACACCCTGAAGTGCTCTTCCTATCAGAAGCATAACTTGCCCAATCAGAATCAGTGTTTTAAAAAACGGAATCGGGTTTCAACCAGGTCGAGGGTCGGCTCGGAGTTTGACTCCGAATCGGTAATGACTCGGTCGACTCGGTTTCAATGACTCGGTTTTTGTAAAAAATACATTAAATATTAATTTTTTTGTACAAAAACATAAATTTAAAGATTTTTATTCATGTTTCCAAACACAAAGCATTACAATATAGACAAAAGACAACATATGATCAAAGTAGGCTCATGAATATATCTATTATATCAAAATTGCACCCATGCACTGTCCAATACAGGATGATGATATAGAGATCAAAACAAACAACATAACCAATGTCACTAACATCAAGGTTCATAGAGGGATTGGTGCTCTTGATTAAATACGAGTTCCATACCCTAATACATGACAAAATTCGATGGAAACATTGCAATTACCCAATCCTGAAATTCTGAAAAACTGATAAGTCTGCTGGATTTTGAATGAGATCTAAAATTCTACTTTCTCCATATGAAATCCAATGAGGTTGGAACCACTTTCAAACATCCCGAGTCATTTCATGGTAATGTTAAAAATTTAAGTGAAAGGATGAAAATGAAGATTAAGGAGTACATTACCATGAAGCTGCTCCAAAAACCAACTCCACAACTCTTCAGAAAACTCTCACAAATGCTCAAGCAAATTCAATGAGATAGATGTGAGCTATTGAGAGGGGTTGGGTAAGTTAAATAGGATGGGGAGGGGTTAGATAGCCTAAACAAAACCTAACAGCAAAAAAAAATTCATTTTCAAGTCCGATTTTTTATTGTTTTTGGGCCCCCGGTCGGCTGGAACAAACCGGTCGGTTTAACTTGGACCAGGCCTAGCCGGTCGGTTTGTTACCGATATACCGACTTGGCCGGCTTGGTAACAAACCGGCTACCTGACTGGTTTAACCGCCGAGTCGGACCGGCCTACCCTTTGGCTCGATCGATTCGGCCGGTTCCGAGCCATACCGGCCTGGTTTTAAAACTATGATCAGAATCAGTATACCCTGCCAATCTCACTCCATCTCCTTGTCTATAATCTAGACCATAATCCACTGTCCCTTGCAAGTACCGCAAAATGTGTTTTGCAGCAACCCAGTGCACTCTCCTGGGCTCACACATGAACTGACTCATTGTGTTGACTGCAAAACATATATCTGGTCTAGTGTTGACCAAATACATCAAGGAATCAATTAGCTGTCTATACAATGTGGGATCCACCAACTCAGAATTTGAAGCGTGAAGCTTCTTCCAGTTAGTGATCATAGGTGTCAACATGGGTTTACGATCCTCCATGTGAAATTTGCTAAGGATGTCTACAATATACTTCACCTGTTCCAGGAAGAAATGCCCCTCCTCCTGCCACACCTCCAAACCCAAAAAGTAATGCATCAAGCCAATGTCCTTCATCTTGAACTCTGAAGCAAGATCTCTCTTGCAACCCTCTGAGTCTCTCTACACCTGTAATGACCAAGTCATCCACATACAACACTAGAATGAGAGGCTCTTCACCTATCACAATAAAGTATAGGTTCGGATCTGCATCACTCTTTGTGAAACCCATCTTCTGCAAGTACGTATCAATCCTGGAGTACCAAGCTCTAGGAGCTTGCTTTAGGCCATAAAGTGCCTTCTTCATTCTGCATACATGGGACTCCTTCCCATGCACACGTCAAAGCCTTGCGGCTGCTCAATGTACACCTCCTCCTGTATGAAGCCATTGAGAAATGCGGCCTTCACATCCATCTGGTGGATCTTCCAACCCATCTTTGTTGCTATCGATATAATGGAGTGAATGGAAGTATATCGAGCCACGTGAGCGAAGGTCTCCTCATAGTCTATGCCCTCTACCTGGCAGAACCCTCTAGCCACAAACCTTGCCTTGAACTTCTTGATGCTGCCCTCTGTAGCCTGCTTTACCTTGTAAAGCCATTTGGAAGTAACCACGGATTTGCCCTCAGGCCTCGACACCACCTTCCAAACACAATTCTTCATGATAGAAGAATACTCCTCCTGCATGGCCTCTCTCCAGACCTGTTGGCTAGCTGCCTCCTCATAGCTAGAAGGGTCAGAGTAAACGATGTTGGCAACCATTGCCATATAGCTACAGAACCGCTCAGGTGGTCTGCTCTCTCTGACCGGTCTCTTCGGCCCAGCAACAGGTGTGGCCTCTCTCAAGGTATCCTGAAGCCACTTGGGCTTCCTCTTCCCTGAGCACACTTCTCCCACCGGAGAGTGAAACTCCTCATCCTCATCAGAAACCTGAACTCATGAATCTCTGTCTGTCGTCCTCCTGCCTGAACCTGTACTTGTAGACGCTGAACTACCGTGTGAACTGTCCATCAGTGGACTACCTAGTGAACTGCTTTGCATGCTGCTCGAAGCACCACCCCTTTGACTCTGCGAGCCACTGCTCACTGATGGAACTGACACCGTAATCGATGTACCTCCTGATCCCTTCCCATTGGATCCCTATGACTGACTCAGGTGCTCCGAAGGGTCTGGCCGATCCAGATACTCTAACTCCCGTGACCTCCTGAAAGCCCTGTCCTCCCCGAACTTCACACCCCGCCTGACAACAACTCTCCTCTGTGCAGGAATATAAATCCGAAAGGCTTTGGAGGTCTTACTGTAGCCCACAGAGATACCCTTCTCTGCGGTGGGCTCTAGCTTGGTCCTCTTCTCCTTGGGTATATAGAGCTCCACTAGTTCCCATAAAGATACAAAAGTGACCAACATCAGGCTTCTTCCTAGAAAAATCCTCCTCCGGAGTCACATGCCCCAAGGCACAATGTGGACTCCTGTTTTGCAAATACACAGCAGTGTTGCAGGCCTCTGCCCACAAAAACAGTGGTAACCCCTAATCATGTTGCATGGCTTTGACAGCCCCAACGATGGATTTGTTCTTCCTCTCCACAACTTCGTTCTGCTGGGGGTTGTAAGGAACTGTGAACTCCCTCCTGATGCTTGCCTCCGCCCAATAATCAACAAACTCACCAAGGGTGTACTCCCCTCCATTGACCGAACTGAGGGACTTGATCTTCCGACCTGTCTGAGTCTCCACAAGAGCTCTGAAGTCCTAAAACCGCTTGAAGACCTCACTCTTGGTCTTCAAGAAATAAATCCAGGTCTTCCTGGAGTGATCATCAATGAATAAAACATAGTACTCATATCCACTCAAGGAAACATGAGACATTCGACTGCTCACATCGGTATGAATCAAATCAAGAATCCCAGTCGATCTGCTGTCACTGTTGGGAAAAGGGGTTTTGGCAAACTTCCCCATTGCACATCCTTTGCATGTATCTAGGTGATCCGAACTGAAATCTGGCACACCTGTAGTGATCTCCCGCAATGTCCTCAAGGCCCCATGATACATGTGCCCCATCTTGCGGTGCCAAATCTCGCACAGCTTTGAACTGCTAGCTTTGTTGCCGGTGCTGCTGCTCAATGCCAAAAGGGGCTAAAACGCAAACTTGTACACCTTGGCATGGCGTACACCAATCACTCTAGCTGAATCAGCTGGAGCGCCATTGGGATATATAAGCACCTGTCCTCTCCTGAACAATACCTCATACCCTCTGTCATCCAATGCTGAGACAGATATAAGGTTCTTCCTCATCCCTGGCACATATAGAACATTTGACACTTTCAAGGGAGGTTTGTGTTCCTTATCAAATGTCGATGTCCCCACACCGACTGCTCTAACAATGTTGTCGTCTTCGAGTACTATCTCTATATTTGTGCCACTCTCTAAAAGCTCCGAGAAGTACTCACGGACCCTTGTCATATGACGTGAAGCCCCACTGTCAACATACCACATACCTGAAGATGCTCCTCTAGTGGAGGGAAATGCACACTCCCTCTCAACCTTTGTGGCAGGTGATCCTGCACTAGTGGACTCACAAGCAGTGAACCCAAACTCTCGATCAAAGCTATCCAAAAAGTCCTCTATCTCTGCTGATGCTGCCATGGTCTTGTCCTTTCCCTTCTTCTTCTTCTTTGGACACACAACTGCATAGTGTCCCATCTTCTGACAATTCCAACACTTCATCTTGGAATAGTCCTTCTGCGTGTTCACTTGTTTACCTTTACCTTTGCCTTTTCCCTGACCAACACTTGTGGAAGCTTGCTTATTTCCCTTGCCTTTCTTGCCTCTTGCTAATAGTGCTACATTGTCATCCTTCTTAATTGGTTTGGCTGCCTAAGCTAGTTCTTTCTAATTTCATTTTGTATGCAATCATCCCACAACCTCTTCCAAGTGGGAAGGGTCTCTCATGCAACAATCTCATCAACAAAGTTCAGCCATGTATTGGGAAGGCCATTCACTGTAATCTGCACCAACTCAGTGGGTGGAATGACCTCTCCAACTGCTGCCAACTCATCTCTCACATTAGTGATCTTTGTGAAGTATGCAGTGACACTATCAGTGTTTGCCATCTTAATGGCCTTCAGCTTCTCCCTTATGACCATTTTCCTGTTCTCATTGGTACTCTGGTAGAGATTGGTCAAGGCTGTCCACATCTCATGAGCAAATATCTTTCCTCTCATATGAGGAATGCAGTGGTCTTTAATACCATCCAGAATCAGTCTCTTACCCTTGTTATTCTTCTTATTAAAACCTGTCAGCTGAACAGGGTCAACAAGCACATTAACGGGGTGCTGTTGGGTATGCACCATTATACTCCAGACTTCTGCCTCCTCAAAGATGCTCTGTATTCTTTCCTTCCATGTACTGTAGTTGCTATGTCCATCCAACCTATCCTCCACCCTCAAGCCCAAAGACATGCTTGCTGTCCTAATAAACTGAAAATTTCACTGCTATGGTAAAGGTTCAGTTTTCTGTGTCTAAAATCAGCTTGTTGTAATTTTTCACTTGCTGTTCCAAATTGCACTTTTCAGCAAACTGCCTCTGATACCATGTAGAAATTTTAGCCCAACCCCGATTTTCAGTTTCTCCTTATTATTCCCATGTAGTTAAATGCCCATTCCCATAACCGTTCATTCAACAAGCTGGAAATAATAAATATTTTCTGAAAACACAAATTCTGGAAATTTCACAGTGCTGAAAATGCAGAAATAAAAACTCAGAAAATATATCAGTCACATATAGAAAATTGACACGCTGATTTTTGGTCAATATGACCCTGGAAAACCCCCCTACAACTCTTGGGGAAAACTAGTTTGAAATCTCTTCTTATTTCTGAATATTGCTTTTACAGAGAAATGAAATGCACAGTAACAATTCCAACAATCACATAAATGTACTTATCTCGAAAACTGTGTTTGTACTCCACCTCGTTTTTTTTGCCAAAGCAAAACAAAAAATTACAGAGAAATGTACAGCATTATGCTGTACGAATAGCATAGAAAACTCTGCCAGACAACTATACGACCTCCTCGAAAATTGTGCTATACGACTGCCTCGATTTTCGTGTTGTACGGACTTTGGTTTCTGTGTTGTTGTTGCTATATGGACCTTGAAAAAAGTGCCTCCTTGCTACTTTACGGACCTTGAAATGCATGCCAATATAGCAGCAATAAATGTTGTTCTTCCTTCCTCGATTTTCGTGCCTATTGCCTTGAAAACCGTGCTCTTGCTTTGCTGTATGGATTTGTTGAAATGGTACCGTCTCTTTTTCTCTTCTCTGCTAGGGAAAAACCCCAAGATGGGGAAAACCCTTGATCAATTCTTCTTATTATTATTATGAAATGTCTAGCAGAGAAATAGAGAGAGAATACACTTGCCAATATGTTGAGCACTGCTACTACCTAGTCAAATCTACATAATCTGTTCCATGATCTCATCAGAGGTACATAAGAGATAAAGTAGTTGCATAATAGATTTCAAAAGCAGCTCGAACCAAGATGTTTACTAGAGATGAGCAACTCGAATCTGGATTGAAAGTAGATTTGGTTAGGGCATACATTTGCCCTAACTTACAACAACAAGCTCACAATAAAACCCTCAGAAACCTTTGATCTTCTAATCATTTAAGGCGACTGAGGCTAGGCTAATACCTTAGCCTCTTTTCTTACTTACACAGTGGTCAAATCTCGCCATACTCCACAGAGGGTATGCGACCATCTAGGGTAGGGAGAATGCAGTCAAGATATCCATCGATCTTGATCAGGTTTGCCACCAGCGGCTTTGGTCTTCTGCTTGAGATACTCGGTCTCTTCTGAGGAAGAGTTTTACGACTTGAAACTAACCCAAACATGCCCTAATACCTGCGACCTTTCCAACAGAAGATACCCGACCTAGTGATGGAAGAGAAAAATCCAAGACAAAATACTCCTGTGTCCTCCTTCTAAGCTTCGCTGCCACCATAGTATTAAAAACCAGAACCAGTGGACCTAATGAACCGCGTTTTGAATCGGAACCAGTCAAACCGGGACTGGTCAGATCTCAATGAACCGGTTTTTAATAAAATACATTATATAGTTAATTTTTAATAAAAAAAATATTTTTAAGATTTTCAACCGTGATTCCAAGCCAATAGAGACAAAATATGTGAAGTTTGCTCATTCATATACCATGTAAAGGTGAATATATCAAAATGGCACCGAGTGCAATACATATCATCGACAAAATACATAAGAAATGAGGCTCTAAATGGCTTTTATAGTTCAAAAACAAAGCCTGAAAACTATTGGGCCACTGGCCTACTACAAATCTACATATATGATATTAGTGATCAACATTATCACTTGAAACTTCTCATCATGGTCAAACTCAGTTGGTTGAGTCTCTACTCCAAAACTTTGCAATTGCTCAAGTCACAAACTTCTCTATTGGTTCGGTGACTTGAGTCTCAAACTTTTGAAGGTATTCTGCTCTAACATGCCCTATTACTTCATTTGGTGCTCCACATGGCTTTAGATGGCCTCTTATCTCAGCCAAGTGTTGCTTGAACTTGTATATACCCCCTCCTGCAATAGATTTTTGGCAATATTTGTAGATCATTTTGCCATCAATCATATCATAATGAGTCCATGTAGTATCCTTGGCTTTTGGAGGCATGATGGGTACTACTTAGCTCAAACTCTATGTTGTTCCACTACTCCAGAAAAAACTCAACACTCTCCAAGCTCTCAATCAAACTCACAAAAGCTCCAAATGAGATGTGTGAGACAAATGAGAGGGTACTCCTGCTTTTAAAGGATTGGGGAGGGTGTTTTTGGAGGGAAACAACCCTCGTTTTCTCTCCAAAGCCACCCATTATCGGCCAAATCAGCTTTTGTGGGTCCTTTTGCGGCCGTGGTAGCTAAATGGTCATTTAGCACCGGTCGGACCGGAAAAATTGGTCAAGTTGATCCGGATTTATGCAGGAACGCAACAGAATACACATATAACCATAAGCATAGAAATGCAGCGGAAATAATGCTTCCTTTTATTAATAAAAGAATGATTGAAATACACTTACAAACATAATGGAAACAAGCTAGGGCACTGGTAGCGTATCTTTGAGAAGAGATGTGGCGTACGCAGGCCTCTGAACTGTGTTACATTGAGGCTCGAAGGCCTATTACAGAGATAATGGAAATAGATGAGCTAGGGTCCTGGCAGCGTATCCCTGAAAAGAGATGTGACAGCTACCAACCCTTGAACTGTGTTACAATGAGGCTCGAAGGCCTATTTATTGTTGAGAAACAATGGAAATCTCGAAACGTCCAAAAACCTAACCCTAGGAGATGAAACGCCAAAATTGTGGGCCCCGTTTGGGTAAATTGGTGTTTCAACTTCCCGGGGACGTAACTTTGGCATCTGATCTCCGTTTGACGTGCTCAATAGCTCGTTAGAAAGATCTGTCTGAGGACTACAACTTTTGGTGTGAGCAATATCCATTCATGGACCCATGTTGCTCCTGGTTTTTCCAAAAAACGTCTTTTAGGGCCTCAAAACGGCTCCGGAAATTCAGGACTCGAAAAACTGCTAAATATAGTAAGTTGTGCTGCAACTTGAAAATTGAAAGAAATGATGGTGGGGGTTCAAATGGAATAAGTGGGTGGCCACCGATATCCACCTGGATCATTAATGCCCCAAAACGGCTCCGGGCGCGCAGGACCCAAAAACCTGCTAAAAATAGTAAGCTGCTGGAAGTGGAGAACTATAAGATTTGATGGTGCGGGTCCAAATGGAATAGGTGGGTGGCCATCGATATCCACTTGGATCATTCCTCCCTCTTTAGGAAGCAATGGTCTCTATTGCATTAAGTTCCTCCATGGGGGGGGGATTTTGCTGAACTTGGTATTGGATTTGTCCAGGATGTCCCGGATCTGTTGGCAGACGTGCTAGATGTAGATGTGCCGTCGGTGGGCAGCCGTTGAAGGATATGGGCAAAGTTATCCATCATCCCGTTCCTCTGTTTCTTGAGGGCCTCCCCGAGCAAGATTTTTATAGGATCTCCTGCTCCCTCATCTTTCTTTTCTTCCGCCATGGGGGGGTCGTCGGGGTTTGTGAAGCTGATCTTGGAAGGGTGCAACCAGATCGAGCTCGAACTCCTTATACCCTGACCGCGTTTGGGACATGCAAAGAAAAACAAGGAAAGAGCAGACTCGCTCTGATACCATTGATCCGGATTTATGTAGGAACGCAACAGAATACACATATAACCATAAGCACAGAGATGCAGCGGAAATAATGCTTCATTTTATTAATAAAATAATGACTGAAATAAGCTTACAAACATAATGGAAACAAGATAGGGCACTGGTAGTGTATTTCTGAGAAGAGATGTGGCGTACGCAAGCCTCTGAACTGTGTTACATTGAGGCTCGAAGGCCTATTACAGACATAATGGAAATAGATGAGCTAAGGTACTGGCAGCGTATCCCTGAGAAGAGATGTGACGGCTATCAACCCCTGTACTGTGTTACAATGAGGCTCGAAGGCCTATCTATTGTTGAGAAATAATGTAAAATCCGAAACGTCCAAAAACCTAACCCTAGGAGATGAAGTGCCAAAACCGTGGGCCCCTTTTGGGTAAATTGGTGTTTCAACTTCCCGGGGATGTAACTTTGGCATCTGTCTCCGTTTGACGCGCTCAATAGCTCGATAGAAAGATCTGTCCGAGGACTACAACTTTTGGTGTGCTTTCGGTTTTCCCAAAAAACGTCGTTTAGGGCCTCAAAACGACTCTGGAAGTTCAGGACCCAAAAAATTGCTAAACATAGTAAGTTGTGCTGCAACTTGAAAACTGAAAGAACTAATGGTGGGGGTTCAAATGGAATAGGTGGGTGGCCATCGATATCCACCTGGATCATTAATGCCCCAAAACGGTTTCGGCGTGCAGGACTCGAAAACCTGCTAAAAATAGTAAGCCGCTGGAAGTGGAGAACTATAAGATTTGATGGTGCGGGTCCAAATGGAATAGGTGGGTGGCCACCAATATCCACCTAGATCATTCCTCCCTCCTTAGGAAGCAATGGTCTCCATTGCGTTAAGTTCCTCCATGGGGGGGGAGGGGGGGGAATTCTGCTGAACTTGGTATTGGATTTGTCCAGGATGTCACGGACTTGTTGGCGAACGTGCTGGATGTAGATGTGCCGTCGGTGGGCAGCCGTTGAAGGATATGGGCAAAGTTCGTGTTCCTCTTTTTCTCGAGGGCCTCCCCGAGCAAGATTTTGATAGGATCTCCTGCTCCCTCGTTGTAAATTTTTGTAGATGTTCTATGCTAAGAGCAGTTTTACTTTTCTCACAGCAATCATACAAATAGTTAAGCAAAATGCAGATAGAACATATAAGTAGATCTTACAGAAGACAAATCAGAAACAGGAAAATGTGTGTGTTCGTTATGGCGGTCAACAGGATGCTTCAACCAGCAAAGTCTCCTTGGTCAGCCAGCCCAGCATGTGTCACAACAGACCTCCAATCAGCAAATGAGTCAACCCAAGTCAACTCCACAAAAGTCAATGCTGTCCTGAAAAAGTCAACGCAGGGCAGCAAGCTAAAAGTCAACGCAGCAGCAAAACGGTCAACCCTTTGACCTCGATTTCTGTGCCAAGTAGTACGGCCTTCATAAATCGAACTTCCCACAAGTTTTCAGCTTGATTGGACCATGCGTTGACCAAAGTCAACGCTGGTCAAACTTTCTGCGAAACCCTAGCTGCAGAAAAAATCGTACTTCAACTCAGCCGTACGATTTGTCCTCCTTCTCCTTCCCACGTGTGGCTGAAACTCGTCCTCCAGGTAGCTCGTACTATTTCAGATGAGAGAGGAAGATGAGAGTTGTGTTGTGATGAAATGCTCTCCAACTTTTCCTGTATTTATATCCATCATTGGGGCGTGTGACACATCTGCTGGGGGCGTGCAACCTTAAGGCCGACCTGCACATATAATTTATTAAGAATAATAAATTCAAAATAAATGTTCTGCTCATCGGATTAAGACATATTATATATGGATTTTACACCTCTCCGAAAGAGGATTCCAACAAAAATATTAGCCTCTTAATCTGAGCATCATAACA
Source organism: Pinus albicaulis (assembly GCA_034641835.2). NCBI lineage: Eukaryota > Viridiplantae > Streptophyta > Pinopsida > Pinales > Pinaceae > Pinus > Pinus albicaulis. The sequence continues at coordinate 508,147,170 of CM076582.1, forward strand.
TGGAGTTTGGACCTAGTTGTCCAAATTTAACACTCGTCTTTCTTTCCTTCCGCCATGGGGGGTCGTTGGGGTTTGCGAGGCTGATCTTAGAAGGGTGCAACCAGATCGAGCCCGAACTCCTTATACCCTGACCGCGTTGGGGACATGCAAAGAAAAATAGGGAAAGAGCAGACCCACTATGATACCATTGATCCGTATTTATGCAGGAACACAACAGAATACACATATAACCATAAGCATAGAGATGCAGCGGAAATAATGCTTCATTTTATTAATAAAAGAATGACTGAAATAAGAGTACAAACATAATGGAAACAAGCTAAGGCACTGGTAGCGTATCTCTGAGAAGAGATGTGGTGTACGCAGGTCTCTGAACTGTGTTACATTGAGGTTCGAAGGCCTATTAAAGACATAATGGAAATAGATGAGCTAGGGTACTGTCTGCGTATCACTAAGAAGAGATGTGACGGCTACCAGCCCTTGAATTGTGTTACAATGAGGCTCGAAGGCCTATTTATTGTTGAGAAACAATGTAAAACCCGAAACGTCCAAAAATCTAACACTAGGAGATGAAGCGCCAAAACTGTGGGCCCCGTTTGGGTAAATTGGTGTTTCAACTTCCCGGGATGTAACTTTGGCATTCGATCTTCATTTGACGCGCTCAATAGCTCGTTAGAGAGATCTGTCTGAGGACTACAAATTTTGGTGTGAGCAACATCGGTCTATAGACCCATGTTGCTCTCGATTTTCCCAAAAAACGTTGTTTAGGGCCTCAAAATGGCTCCGGAAGTTCAGGATCTGAAAAACTGCTAAATATAGTAAGTTGTGCTGCAACTTGAAAACTGAAAGAACTGATGGTGGGGGTTCAAATGGAATAGGTGGGTGGCCACCGATATCCACCTGGATCATTAATGCCCGAAAACGGCTGCGGGTGTGCAGGACCTGAAAACCTGCTAAAAATAGTAAGCTGCTGGAAGTGGAGAACTATAAAATTTGATGGTGCAGGTCCAAATGGAATAGGTGGGTGGCCATCAATATCCACCTGTATCAAAAGTCCCTCCCTTAACCGGGATTTTAGGCCGGTTTGACTTGTTACTAGTTTGAATCGGCAGGTTTTGAATACTATGGCTAACACAAACATGATTCGACCTTCTTGATGATGCACTGCCTCAAAGTGCCCAAGAAATTACAATGTGTCAAATGGGATGAGAAGAGTTTCCTTATATACAATTTAGATGTGATGATTTGCCATAACATTTGGAGGCAAATTCAAAATTCAAATTTTCAAATTTTCCTGCCTAAACAAAATCATGACTTATAGCATTTCTTTTTGAATAAACAAAAAATTTCCTTAGTCCAAATTTAATGATCTTTAGATCGATTTTGGTCCTCTCAAAAAGAGGAATTCAATGGGATTATTATCTCCATCAAATGAGCAAACCAAAGTGGAATTTGGCCCTAGTTGCCAATTTTAACAAAAATTAACACCCATCACACAAACAAAATCTCGATAGTTTTTTCAATCTTATTGTAATGCTTAAAGGGTGGTATTGATGTTGAGGATCCCAATGTAGGCAATGATTTTGATGATATGTAGGTATTTGGAATTTGTTGTAACATGTTTTTTTCGGACACTAGAGGATGTCTGGAGTCTTTTAATTGATGTATTTTTGGTTAAGATATGGATTGCACTTGGTGCTATTTTGGTTATATCCACCCTTGCGATATATATATATATATATATACAAGTTGCACGATACTGAGAAATGGGTACGAAACGCGACCCCCCCAAATTTTGGAAACGAGAAACACGATCTCTCTCTCTCTCTCTCTCTCTCTCTATATATATATATATATATATATATATATATATATATATAAGGACATTTAAGAAATATGTGCAATCATAAAACATACATGATACATTATAATTTATTACATTATGTTCAAATTGTCCAATGTCAATGCATCAACTATAAGTCTCTAAATTTACATCACATTTACTCACGAATGATCACATAATGAAAATAGCAATATCCAAAATCAACGTTTATTATATATATGATCATAAAACATACATGATACATTATAATTTATTTCATTATGATTAAATTGTCCAATGTCAATGCATCAACTATAAGTCTCTAAATTTACATCACATTTACTCATGAATGACCACATAATGAAAATAACAATATCCAAAATCAACCTTTATTATATATGAGGCTGCAAGTACAATAAAGACAATGAGGCTGCAAGTACTATATAGACTAAAGACTAATAACCTTCAAACTTCATCCGCATCTTCGTAATCCTCGTAAAAAATAGATGTAGAAGCATGCTCAACAGTGGATGGTGGAGCTGAAAAAGATGATTGGCCAATTCCACTTCTAGGCTCCTGGTCCTCAATATTCAGAGCAACAAGAGAGATCCAAATCAGGACTTTCTGGATCCACATCCCATTCGTTAGAAGGACCAATGCTATATTCTGGACCCCTACGAGATGCAAGGCGAAGGTTGGTATTGTTTACAAAAAGTACCATAATAAATATGAAAGAGACAATAGTTATAAAAAAGTACTAGAAACTAGAAAACACAAGTAATTATATTATCTACTGCTTGACCCTCTTGCCACGAGAAATTTCTAATTTATTTTCTCGTGCTTGATTGGGAGTCTCCCCTGGATAGAGGGCTTGGTGCTCTTGATTAAATACAAGAACAAAATCCAATGGAAACATTACAATCCCCCCAATCTTGAAATCCTGAAAAAATGATATGTCTGCTGGATTTTGAGTGAGATTTAAAATACTACTTTCTCCATATGAAATCTAATGAGGGCGAAACCACTCTCAAACATCCCGAGTCATTTCATGGTAATGTTAAAAATTTAAGTAAAAGGATGATCCTTTTACGTTAAGAATTTAACATTACCATGAACTGCATATCAACACTAGGGCCATAGCCTTGAACATTAGGCTGCCCCACTCAACAAAATTTTGTTTCCAATCATCAATAGCTCCCTCTATCACTCCTGATTCCTGAATTGGCAGGGAGCGAATTAAAAAAAAAAAAAAAAAATCACTTTATCATTGAAACATGGATGTACAACCTGGAAATGCATTTCAGGCCAAACTGGGCCACGTCTCAGCCTCATGAAATGTGCCAGTGCGGCCTGAAACACGTTTCCAGGCCGTACCAAATGCTTTCAGCGTTTCTGTATCGTTTCTGGCCAGAAACACACTCTGACCCAGCGTTTCCCACCTGCTTCCAAAAACCAACACATACAGTTGCAAAGAGATAATAAAGTTTAACAGGATGCGTTGAAGGACAGCTTGTTGGTAGAACTTGTCATGCTTTATGGTTACCTACTATTTGTATACTGTTGTTGTACTAAGGGCTAAGTGTACTATTGCTTTGCTCCACTGTTCTGGCCAAAATATAGATACGAGACATTAAAATGCTTTTCCTTTTTAATGTAAATGCCCTTATTTGTCTGATCTTTCAATATATTGTTGCATCCACCCTTGCAACTCCATAGGATTTAAATTCCTTTCTAATAAGTTAATAAACCAGTTTGCTACAGGAAGGTTTCATCATTTATTTCTTCACATTTTGGGCAACCTTATGGGCAGATTTCCTTTGAATACCTGTGGTTATGCTTATTACTAGGATTAAAATGCATTTCACTTTTGAGATTTGTCACGTGTGCCATGCTTGAAGCCTCGTATTTTAATGCTTTTTGTAATAGAGGTTGAGGTAGTTATTTTTTTACCATGTCTTTCCTCGTCTCTTACAAAGGGAGTTGTCTATGGAGGTGGAGGAATTGCCCGGACGGCCAAAAGTGGCCGGAATCTGGGCAATTTTTTTTTAAGAAATCTTGCAGTAGCAGTTTTTGAATCATGTTTTTGATGGTGGAAATGGATTCAGCACCATCAAAAACCTCTAGGGCACCCGGATTTTTTAAAAAAATCTTACCTGAATTTCCATGATATTCAGGGCAAAAAAGCAGTCTAGTTAGACTACGGCCTTACAAAGTCTGAATCTGATAGCATTCATTTTGGTTAGAAAATGTGCATCCATATTCTGACGCTTATAAGCATCACTTGTAGCACAATCATGTTGGAAGTTTTTCCCCATTGCGAAAGACCATTTAGGTTCTTTGTTTGAGTTTTGGATTGGTTATACAATTTATATCATAACTTGTCACATTTTGCAAGTACGTGCAGTTTACCCCTATCTAATTTGTTCAATTTATGATAGATACTTTGTAATCCATCTTTATTTATAGATGGCTATACTCTCTTGGTGTATGTTTGTAGTTTTCCTAACTAAATATTGTTCTTCGATGTTCTCTTTCCTAGTTATTCAGAACTTGGGTAACTGCCTGAGGTATCATATGCATCGCCAGGATTTACTAGGGAGCCTTCTGTTTGTTGTCATTTTAAAGCTTATTCAGATAACATCTGGACATGGGTATTTTAGTGAGCTTACAACTGTCCTGGTTAAAGGCCAGATTGTTTTGCAACAATGCAATGTGTTGTGATTTCTGTGTTAGTTTTCAGCTTCCTGGTCCTGAAGGTGATTTGTGTCAGCCTTCTTTGCTCATTATTATTTTTTTAGTATTAGTTTGATATTTTGCTGGTCATGAAGAAATCTCTCATTTTCTTAGTGTGCTTTTACATATTTTTAGTTTTTAATATGCATGCTTTTGTGTCCATGAAATTGGCTTGGGCTTCAAAGATGCATGTAACTTACCTATTTAATTTGCCAGTTTCCCATAATTGAGTTTACTGCTTATAACTATTCCACAGACAATGTTTATCTTAAATTCCTTTTTCCTGTTTCAACTTTATTTATGTTCTTTTTTACTTTTATTCTAACACAATGGCTGTCAATATGTCTTTAAGTTGTGCAGTGTACCAGCTAGAAAGTTTCTTTACGAGTCTGATTTCTTTTGTGCTTGTGCCTGTACTGTAGTTATTGTATCTGAAGAAAAAACAAAACCTCTGTCAGCGGAGGCAGCAAGGTCAGTTGACAGGGAACATTCAAAGGATTCTGTACTTTCACCTTCTAAAATTTCACCTGTTGTTCAGACCTCAACCTTGTCAGGTAAAGGTGGCAAGGATGTTGATGTGCCTGCAGAAATTCCAAGGAAGCTTGAGGTAAATTGTGATCTTGCTCAGTTTTCTACAACTGTCTAGTTTGTACATATTTTTTTTAAAGTTGTATCAATTCCTGTTGCATTGCAGAATCAACACACAATACACACTCTTCAAGGTCCAAAGCCAGCTGAGTCTCTTGCAATTCGTGCTAATCATGCCGACATTGCAAGGAATGTTCAGAAAATCCTGCAATCGAGGCCTCCAGATTTTCGTCAATGGGAACCTCCTTCAAAAGCCTATATGAGTGCTCCGATATCATGCCAAATCTGTAAGATTAGTGTTACTGATATAGACACTATACTGGTTTGTGATGCTTGTGAGAAAGCAGTTCACTTAAAATGCCTTCAGTCATACAACCAAAGGGGTATCCCGAAGGGTGACTGGCACTGCCCTAAGTGCTTGATTGCCAGCAATGGACGTCCATTTCCCCCAAAGTATGGTCGTGTTGGTAAAAGTACTAACGTTCGGAAAATGCCTGCAAATAAGAATAGCCATCAAGCTTCTCCTGTGAAGAAGTTGGAAACTTCCCACCCAAAATCTCTTCCGCACACAGTTGTATCCAATGGCCTGAATGCTACTCCAGAGGTTCCTATCCAGGTTGAGATAAGTCACACCAGCAACATTCATATCCTTCAGGAAACGGGAAATAAAAGTGGAGACCTAAGGCCAAATTCTGAAATGTCTTTTGGTGAAAGCAGAGAGAATGTGGAAGATGGGGCAAATGAGCCTTTAAACCATGTCTCTTCACAAACAGCCCCTGAAGGGGTTGCTGCTCTCTTACAAAAGCTTCCAGAGAATGAGAATAACTGTAGCCCTACTAATACTGTTTCACAATTTCCCGATCAGCAGTCTGCCCATTCATCTGCATTAGTATCTGCCAGTCAGTTTGGATCTAAAGGTTCTCAAACTAAGCAGCAGTCGAGCATTAATTTGCATGTTGTAAAGCAACCTCAAACCTCCAGTAACTCACAGGGTGCAGACAGATTAACAATGCAGCAAGAAGCTAGTGCATCTGAAACTCTCTTACAGAACAACGAAATTCAGAGAGTGGCTGCAGAATCAGAAGGGTTTCCTTTTTCTCAGTTACCTAATACAGGACAGAATTGTGCTGATATAGGAAGTGATAGTTGTCAACAAGGTGAAGATGCCCAACGGAGAACATTGCACAAGAGTTCTGTTCTTGATGCAAAATCATTACGTGAAGGTATTGATCAAAACATATCTACTGAAGGGGAAGATGCATATCGTGTTGAGTGGGTTGGGGATAAGTTGCAAGTTACAGGCGGAAAAACATATTACCAATCGTGCTCTGTAAGGGGTGTTATATATAAGCTGCATGATTATGCTTTGTTTCGCCCTGAAACTCCTAATGTTCCTCCATACATTGCGAGGCTTCAGGTAGGTTCATCAGAGTGCAGCTATCTATGGTTCTGTGCGGATTTACATTGTATATTTAGACTAGAATTCTTACTTCTAAATAGTCAATGCACAATGATGTGTCAGGGAATATATGTCATGATTAATGCTTTTGTCTCTGTTAAATGATTTGAAAGTATTAATGATGATATTGAAAGGTATAACTGTTAACATGTTTGGTGAGTTTAAATCTTGGCTGTCTATCTGGGAAACACTGTTCAACCTTCTGGAACAAAGGAAGGAATGCTTGATTAATGGGGGGTGAGGGCAACATTTGGCCTTGTTTACAATGTTGTAATAATCTTGAAAACCTTGCCTAGAATCCTAGAAGATATATTTTTTCCCCCAATTGGTTTCTAGATTAATTTTGCTTTTTTTGGTAGGCTAACACCCATGGGTCAAGGAGTGCCTTAACAGTACACCCATTCATTATCAATCCAGACCCCCGTGGGCTAGATTAAAAGTAATTAAAATGAATCTGTTATTTACATAAAATTTTAATACTTTTGCTTTCCCATACATAAAATTACAGAAGTGTGCTAAATACAGAGAGTAATTGGACACATGAGAATCTTTCTGACCCGTGGAATTCTCTGATACCAATTGCTTTAAATTTGTACTTCGGTGGTTTACATGTATCATTAATACGATTCAAGTATGCCCACATCATTGGTTAAACCTTTAAAGAATTACATTACAAAGGGTACTTGTGGGGAAGGTATGTGTTTTGATGGAACTCAAGTTCATCTTATACCTACTTTGGTCTAAAATTCTTTGGTCTCATTTTTGTCATATGCCATGTGGTTTGATTTTAGTGTGGGGCATGTTTTCTTTTAACTTTTGGAGAGGTGGTTCTTTCAATCAAAAATTTTAGATCTGGGGACTGAGCTTACCCACTGAACCAGGCTTAGATTGAAAGTCTTGGGAAAATTGTGTTCCCATGGATCAATCCGCAACAAGCACACCATTCCTCAAATGTATTGTGCATGCAGTCTAGACTCTAGAGCAGATCCTGTCCAGTTGAGACTATATTTCTGATTGCATATTACTTGCATTGAATTTGAGGCAAGGAAATATGGCTATGTGGAAATGAGATAATCCTAAATTGCTATTTTCTCTGCACAAGACATGTAAATTGCATATTGGAACCGATCTAGTCCAAACAATTTACTCATATGGTGGTTACTATTTTATTTTGTATCACTGGCACATCTATTGATTTTCTACCTTTATTGGGTTCATTGAATTTTTCATCTCGTATTGAGGTCACCATATATGAGTTGTGCATGTTATATGTTCAGTTCAGTCCTATCCCCCTTATTGATCCCTTCTCCCATTGCTAGTATGTTACTTCAACTAGTTCATTCAAATAAATCATGTTGTTAAACTTCTGAATATTTCCATATTTGTATGCTCTATGGTTTGACTTTCCTTTTTGGATGGTTCAAGTTCAACGTTCACTGTCCTATCCTCAACTATGGGAAGATTCTAAACAATTTCTTTGTAGAGATCTTCAAATTTGTTGCGTATGCTGACTAGAGAATGAGACACGAGGATAACTCTCTCACGCTTGTTTGATTATTATGAGATTAGGGAAAATGTTTTAGAAAAGACTCAAGAAATCCTTTGCCCACTAATTTTTTATAAGCATGACAAAGTTGTTGAATGCATGATACTTTATTGCCGCTGATTTTTAATTATGCCTACAAGTGTTTTTCCTTTCTTGAAGTGCATCTTTGCTGTTAGCCCTCTTCCTGCTTGGGTTGGGTGGAAGAGCATCTGAGTACATGGATGGTGAAACATTATTTTTGTAATTTGGATCAGTAGATAATCCTATGAAAAACATAAAAGAAAATACATTTTTTGAGACAGCACGACCATGCAAAGGAATTGATAAACATTGTATGACTCATGTGCGTTCTTCCACTTGTCTAAAAGGGTACTAAAACTGGGTTTTGTATTCAATCAGGATCCCCAATCAATTTCTCAAGGAATGAATATTCGAATGAATCTTGCATTCCCCTTCATTTACTAAAATGACAGAGCACAGGGAGTAACCTAACAATTATTAATACTAATCTACACACTGACACTGATTATTAAAGCAGAATGTGTGACAACAGAAGCCCAACTGGAGAATGCAAATCTTTTGACATTAAGACATATTATGTTTTGGCTTTTTCTCATTGAATCTTTAGTGATGATAAAATAAGTTATATACTATCTTATGCTTTAATTTTCTCTATTTTATTATGTATAGTATTAAATATTATATTATATCATTTATCTAGTTACATGTGCAGTAATTCTTGTATTGATCTTTAAAGTGTAAGATTGATCTGGGTTAATAGGAGCCAGAGCAAAACCTCTTTCTGCTTCCATATTAATTACATTGACCTTGATTTAGAGGATGTGAAACCCGAGAGGTCAACATATTTGCCTCACAATATTCAAACCCCCGGTTCAACATCTTGTTTGTACGTTTCTTGATTGCTCCTAGGGGGCCTCTCTAATCACTGAAAATAGAGAACACGGGCATGCACAAGGCCTTATAAGACATGTTCTCCAAGAACCCTCATTCTTGGACCCATTTAGCTAGATTCTTGATGCATGTGATTGGTCTTGGATACACTTTTCTTGGTCCAAATACATTACCTATGCTAATTTTCCGTAATTTGTATGTAAGGGTGAATACTTTGTCTTCTTGCTGTTTCTTAGAATTTGTTTTAGTGAGCTAACCTTGCACATCTGACTTTCTTTAATTTCAGCTTCTGTGGGAGGATGATGATACTGGATCAAAGTGGGCACGGGTCAACTGGTGTTATTATCCCAATGATATCCCACAAGTGGTGCACCGTCCTACACCACCTGAAAAAGATGAGGTTTGATTTTAGTTGCTTTTTCATTTACATTTGGAAACATGTTGATGTAATATTTTTAAGAAAAAATAACAGTATGTGAGCAATATGTTGAGCTTGTTCCTTCTTTTGTTTTCTTTAGGTTTAGGTTTCTGTTACCTGAATGAACAAGTAATCGGCGTACCTTTTTTGGCAAAGGGATCCATTTTGCAGTGGCTTTATAGTTTTCTCTTCTATGTAAACACGATATACCAAAAACATAACTTTTCTGTGCTGTATGTTTTGCCATAGAATTCAAATCTCCTTTAAAAAATCTCCTATTCTTTTTTTATTTTTGTTCCCGAACTGCATACAACACTTTATTTCTTGAAATGTTCAACTTTGAGATTTTTCCAAATTATTGTCTTTTTTTGGTGCAGATCAACCTGACATTGTTTATTTCTAAGGTGGATATCTGTTTATGTTACCTGAATTCTTAGTAATGGCAATTTTTGCAGCTTCCTTTCAAGCTTGCATCTTGGGAGTTTTTAGCTTGATCTGCATATTTAGTTTGAGCTTCTTAACCTTTCATGTTTGGTTAGTTGTGGAAAGATTATGTTCAGCAAGACTTTGTTCGATGTGATTATGACTTGTCTTTTGAGTTCTGACGCTGCATCTTACAAAACTACCCTGATGTTTCCCTTTTATTTTTATTTCTAATTTATGTATGCATATTCATTGCTTGGTGGGTTTTCTACATATCAGAATTTTATGAGACTTGTTTTTGGTTTCTGATGTCACTTTTCACAAGCTGAAAGGTGTGTGCAAACTGTCATGTAAATTTTTAGGTACAGCAGTGCAGTGCCTAGATCTCATTACCATCTGTGATTACGTAGTTTTAACATTCATAAGTCAGAATTGAATAAAAAACAATTTTGTACACGTTACTGACTGGTTGTGTAATACAATTCACCAAATGCATGTTTCATCTTGAAATAATTCAAATCCCGCACTGAACTCTTTTAGGGGGGACATGTTTTATACATGCACAAACAGAATTATTATTATTATTATTATTATTATTTTGCGGATAAGAACAAGCTTTTCTTATTTATCCGAACTCTCCAAATGAGATGGCCACTACATTCTGAATGGTAGGAAGCATTGTGCCAAGTCCAAATAATAGTTACAAAATTTGGACAAATCGAACCGTAAAATTTGAAAATTTGGTTATAATTCAGTTTGGCTAAATTATTTGCTCAAATCCCATGTGGTTGAGTCAGAAAAGCATTTCAATCGGGCTATGTGGGATAATTTAGAGGGTACTCTTTGGGGGGGCTATGCCTGCTATCAACTTTTTTTCTTTCTCAAATGGATAGGTATTTTGAACTTCCTAGAAAACTTAATTTCCCGATCTCTCTCTTTCATATGCAGGGTGATTAATTTCACCAGAATCTAACAGTAAATAGATTATTCCATAGTCATATAACTGCCCGACCAATTTGGGGGCTACAATAGTCAGCTACTCTTCCCCATCACATCTGCTTGTGGGAGCTAATGCTCTGGGAAGGAAGATGATGCGTTTCATTTGTACTAGTAAGCTTCTTGTCCCAGGAGGGGCTTGTTGGGGTTCCCAGCATGAATGAGCTCAATGGACAACATTGTTGTGCTCAAGTCTTAATAATTAAAAAGGAAGCCACTATTGGCTTGTCCTTGTTTTATTACAGATGTATATAAGTCCTCCTTCATGATGTACGTGTGTTCAGCTGCAGCTCATAACTGTTTGTACTGCTGGCACTTGTAGAGTATTTAAGATGTGTACTCCTGAATTTTTCTTGATTCCGTACTGTACCAAATTTGAATTTGAATTCGAACTTTGTAACTATGGTGCAAATTAGCAAACTGACATAGATTGTACAGTTATACTTTGTTTCTTTAACTTGCTCGCCTCATGATTGAGCATGCTATTCTAGGGTAATATTTCTCTTCTTATGAAAGGGAGTTTCACTTTCTGACACTTGCAAGAGGTTCTTTTACCTGTATGACGGATTGCCTAACACATGTAACTATTTTGAGAAAGATCTCCTTACACTATGATGCATTTTTTGATTGCACTTATAACTTCTATGTAAAGTGCATTCCTTGCAGAGAGATTCTTTGTATAAGTGGCACTTTATTCCTTTCATAAGGGCTCATTGATTTGGTGCTTTAGCATGCTTGGGTGCTCCACTAGGTGAGGTTACTCTGGATATAGTGCACTTCATTTGAGGTTATTATAATATTATTAGCCTGCTGTAGCCCTCTTCCTGTTCCTTTTTTTATAAAGTTGGGGGGGATTACTAGGTTGAGTAGTTCTCTGATTGAGTTTGTTAATGTGTGCTCGAGAGAAGTTGCTCTGTTTTCTAATATTTATTTTGGTGTTAATAAGAAGGCTGTAGCTACAGAATTTGAGCTTGTTCTCAAAGACATGAATTCTGTTATTGGATTCCCATTCTGGCTCTGATGGATACTCATTGCTGGCCATGTAAAATTTCTGTCTTATGTACATAGCCCTTGTTCTATGGCTGAGAACACTTATGATAGGAATTTTCCTCAGTGACTCCAAGACTTGAAATCTTTCCGTGAATCCATCCACCGTGTTATGCATCTGGAAGAATTGCATGAGTATCATATGACTTGTCTTTGGTACAACCTACCCTTTTTGTCGGTGCTTCTGCGAAACCACCCAAGTTATTCCCAGGGTTTGCAAAAGCCCACTTTCCCTAAGTATGGACAGCACCATCCAAATATTGCAGAACCACATTCAGTTCGTCTTCCTATAGTTGAATCTTTTGCACCCAAAGAGCCAATTTGAGTTTGTTCCACCATGTATGAGCCTCGACCATGAGCTAGTCTTGTTCAACTTAGGAATGCTACCAACTGTCAGCATAGTAGCTTTTCCTCTCATTTTTGGTTGGTTATTCTCCAACTCAGTTGGGCTTCCCTAAGGATAGGATTGCTAAGACTATAGAATGGAGTCACAAGGTGATATATTGAAGAGTTAGACTAATAAACAAAATGAATGGTAACTGTATAATTGGAAATAATGGTGTGAGCATGAAGGAAAACCTGAAGATCAAGTGCCTGATAAAAAACATGGGAAAATGGAGTCAAGAAACAATGGGTCTGTTAGATTTCCTTAGAGCCCAGTAAACTGATTCACAATTTTCTAAGTATTAAAAGTTAAAACCCAGAAACACAAGCAACTGATATTCTAGAAACTTAAATCACAAACATTGAGTTTTCTAACTTAATGTGCACAATGGAAAATAAATCAGAAAACAAACGCATCAACCATAGAACACAAGATATACGTAGGAAACCCAAACTCCGGGGAAAACCGACAACACTGTGTATTTTATTATTCTTCTGCAGCAAAATATTTTCTTCTGAGAATTACAAGAAGGAAGAAACTTCCCTTTTATCTGAGAAATACAACTGTTCAACCCTCCAAGATAAATCAATCTAATCACTGCCTCCTCTATTTGCCTATTTGCTCCCGTGTGTGAGCACAAATTCTGACCTCCAGCTCACGCATGCGAACCGAATCTGTGCTACTGATCTCGGTGCTAAGGCGATTTGGCCTTTACTTCTTATGACTTTCTCCTGGAAGCTGAACCTCTGCGAAATGCTGAACTCTTGGCTCTTCCTTTGTTGTGCTTTCACACCTGCTTGTGCTAAACAAACTTGCCACCAACTCTCTCTATCTCCCCTTATAATTTTGACCTCAACCCTAATCTCGTTCTTAATGGTTGTGATTAAATCGTGATTAATGGCTGAGATTAAATCAGAGTTAACTTAGGAAGTTTTACTTTTTCCTAAGTCTAACTTTAAGAAATAGTTAAATAAATTAATATTCTGCTAAAATGGCAGTCTTCCATGTTCTTCTGCTAGTCTTGGCACTTAGACAAGCATAACACTTCTTCTCTACTCCAATGAACACTCCCTCTTAGAGAGGAAGGTGCTTTGCACTACATCCAACTTCTCTTTGAGGTAAACCAATTTGGTCCCTGGTAAAGCCTTGATCAGAATGTTTGCTGTCTGATCCTCTATTGGTACGTACTGGATTGTAGTGATACCTCTCTGAACAATATCTCTGATGTGGTGATAACACATGTCAATGTGCTTAGAGCGATCATGAAACACCATATTTTCAGAGAGCTTGATGCAACTTTGATTGTCACAGTTTATCGTGGTAGGCTCCAACTCTGTCCTGAACAAGTCCACGAGAAGCTTCCTCAACCAAATAGCTTTGCACCCCGCTAAATTGGCAGCAATGCACTCAGCCTAGGCTGAACTCAATGCAACTGATCTTCGCTTCCTGCTGAACCAAGAAACAATTGCTGATCCAACGCTGAACTGCTCTTCCTGTCTGTGGAACTCCTTTGCCAATTTGCATTAGTGATACCGTCAAGCTTCAACTCATCAACCCGTCTATACCACAATCCATGCTCTAATGCCCCCTTGAGATATCTCAACATGTGCTTCGCAACAACCCAATGCGCTCTGGTTGGCTTGACAAAAACTGGCTCAAAGAGTTGATTACAAAACATATATTTGGCCATGTGTTCACCAAATACATCAATGACCTAATCATTTGTTGGTAAAGTGTGGGATCTACTTGCTTTGTTTTGGATGTATACACCTTCCTCTAATTTGTTAGCAGAGGAGTGGTCATGGGCTTGCAATCTTGCATGTAAAATCTCCTCAAAATTTGCAAGGCATACTTGCTCTTTTCCACGAAGATATCTCCATCACCCTGCCAAACCTCAAGTCCAAGGAATAGTGCATCAACCCCATATCCTTCATCTCAAACTTGCCTGCAAGATCTCTCTTGCACTCCTGGATGAGCCAGTTTGCACTTGTCAAAATCCGGTCATCCACATATAACCCCAGAATAAGTGGCTCATCTCTAACAAAGTTTTTTCTTATCTTGATTAGATTCTTCTTCAACTGGATTATTATTGTGTTCTTATCATAAAAAAACTACCAAACCATAAATAACAATGAGACAAGAGGACACAAGATATAGGCGATCATCCAAGGCCAAGGCCCAAAACCTCTCCACTTGAGAGGAAGACCCACAAGAATTCTTCTTTTCTTATAGAATCTTCAATTGACGAATTCCAAGACCTAAGACCCTTGACCAAGATCCTCCAATACAAAGTCAAATCTTGACAAGCTTTCCTTTTAGCAATTCCTCAACAACTCCTGCAATTTCGACCTCCAGCAAATTCTTCTGCCTAGCATATAACTTCGACCCCTCCAACAGATTCTTCTACAACTTCGTCCCTGTAGCAGATTCTTCTGCAGAAACCCTAGGTGACATGTGTGAGAGAATGATGGAGACCTTGTCCTTATTTTCTTCTTCTCTTGAAATGAGACCTTCTTATCAAATCAACTTGCAATATAGATTTCCTAAAACCCAAAACCCAACCTTCTTGGAGTGATTGCAATTCGATATCTGCTGTTGTAAGATGATGCTTTAACCTTCGCACATGTGGAGGAACATAGCCCAAAACAAATAAAAAAACCTGCTCTTCTACTCTTTCTTTTCCTTGCACTTCTTTCTCTTCCTTGTACGAATTGATGAGTGAATGTTTCTCCTCCACGTGAGGTCGAAGTCTCCTTTATATAGGTCTTCCACTAGGTCGAATTGCATCTTTTAGGCCGACTTGTCTATTTAAGTAGGCTGGCTTGATCTTTGCATCATGACGAGGTCTTGGAGGGTCTTTTGACTCAAATAAATTTTTCTTTACAATATGTAACACTTCCACATGGGTCTTCAATACATGACAATGACTCAATTGACATTATGACAAACTTAGAAGCACTCAATGGGTGCTTGACCTAAAAATAAATTTTCCTTGAGTATCAAACCCATGCCTCAAGAACAACAACAATAAATTTATTTTTCTCTTTTCATTAAATACATAAAATCATGATTACATATGTCATTATGAAGATCGAACCTAGTTACATATTTCAACAAAAGGGGGTAGAGTACTTATAATTAGAACCTCTACACCTCAACTTTATGTTTAGACACCTTTTGAGGGTTGAAATTACGTCTATCCCCTCAAATTTTTTATTTTATTTATTTTTATTTTTATTTTTGGTTTTCTGGCAAAAAAAGGCAAAAAATTAGCTGGAAAATAGCCAAAAAATTAAAATTGAGAAAAAATAAATTTCTCCCCAAGTGGAAAAACGAATTTTTGGAGAAGGTGGTCATTCCCAAGGAAGAATTAAATTGACAAACTCAATTCCAAGGTAGAGAAAAAACCACAAGAAATTCTTTGGGGCTAGAAAAAAAATTAATTTTTCAAGAAATTTATTTTCTGGGTCCAGTTAGTTAAAGAAAATTTGTGGGTCCAAAAGAAGTCAAATTTTCAAGGTCCTCCATCAAGGAAAAAATCAAAATTTTAACAAAAAATGAACTTATGGACCAAGGTGGTTAAGTCGAAAGTGATTTTTTGAAGAAAAAAGGTTAAAATAATAATTTTTGGACCTGGAAAAAAGAGAATTATTATGGAATTCGAATTTCTTCATCAAGATCAAAGGACAAGATTTAATTTTGGCATGGATCAAGCAACAACTATCCATTATTCTCCAGGATCAAGTCAAATTTTTGCAACATCCTGGACCTAGCCATTTTCCACTTGGAGGGGGATCTAGAAATCTCTATTTTTCTATAAATTGAGATTGAGGGTCCTCATTGAATAATAAAGAATGAAAGTCTTTGGGAACTATATTATGGTGTATCTCTTTAGCTTGTTGTGGTAAATGTAATATGATGGTGCTTTAATTTGTTATATTCTCTAGCTATTTGGATTTATAGTTGCTTGTTTGCACCTATATCTGGGATGAAAACATTGTTGAATTGCTAGATCTAGTGGATTCTTATTTGAATCACTACAACTTCTTTTCACTGTGTGACTCACCCCTATTGGATCTAACAAAATATTCAAGTTTTGTGTAGAAAATATTATTGATCAGGTGTCAAGCATTTGAAGCGAGTTCTTGTTTGAATCTTCTTCTCCTCGAGCTAAGCATTTGAAGTAGTTCTTGCTTGAACCTTTATCCCCTTGCACGCAACAACTAAGAACCTATGATGAGATTTCCAAAGGCTCATCATAAGATCACATTGAAGGGAGTTTCTTGGCCTTTACTCTACTAAGATCACCTATTTTTTTTTGTAAGCTTGGTAGGACCTTTCTTTTCATTATCTTGCAAAAATAGACAGGTTACTGTTGAAAAATGTAACTAGGTTCGGTCTTCATATTTGTACTTGAGTCAAAATGAAATATATTTGTCAAAAGAAAGCAAAGAAATTTTTATTCTTAATTGAATTGACTTGTTAAAGCATGGATTTCATGCTTTGGTCAGATTGTCATAGGTCAAGCCTTCATTGTAGGCTTTTAGGATTTGTAAGTAAAAGCCTATTTTGTCATAGTCTTCCATCAAGTCTCCTTGCTATTGGCCTCCAAAATTATTGCTCTACAAGTCGACTTCTCAAACTATCTCATGTTGGCTCATTTACAATGGGAAACCACTATTTATAGGCATGTAAACTTTGCTGAAATCATAGAGAACAATTGGCACAAATTGCAGAGACCCAAGTTCGGACATTGCAGAGTTGAGTTTGGTAATCACAAGGAGACAAGTTTGGATATAATAGAGAAACAAGTTCAAAAATTTCAGAAAGGAATTCGGTGTATTACAGTGAGGAAATTTGGTGAATCTGAAGTGAAGGATGACTCAATGTTTCAAGGAGTTGAAGTATCAGTGCAAGTTGAAATGTTTTTGGGCTATCATCATCACAAGAACGAAATCAAGGTTGCCACCTCAAAACCAAAGTTTGAGCTGGCACCACAACACTGAGACATGAATACATTGTTGTATTTGTTATCATTGTTGGACAGAATCATGGACTAGTATTACAGGACCGAGGACAGTGATTGCTGAAGGACTATGTTATAATATGTATGCCACTATGTTATCACATGAATGATGCTACCACAGGGTCAAAGCATATCTGAATACCTAAGATCAAAGTATGTCTGGGATCTCAGGACCGAAGCATAAAGAAGACTATTACATAGGAAAGAAGGATGATTGAGCTATCACAGAGCTGAAGTATGACATGGCAAGGTTGACTTGATGGATGGAAGTAGTCTTTGGTCTAAGTTGTTAGGGTCTTGGTCGTATCATCTTGTTTTGAATCTACTGAAGGAAGAATTCTTGAGTTGGTTTTCCCCTTAGATTGGGGTTTTTCCTTGGCTGCGTGCCTACATCTCGTGTCCTCTTCTATTTGTTGTTTGGCATTAGTCTTGATGATAAGAAAAAGATAATTCGAACGAAAGAATAATAATAATGAAACATCACAAGATAATGTCATAATAAGAGAAATGAATTAACTTTCCATCCTATTGGATTTCTCAACATGGTATCAGAGCTATGGTGAAAGAAGGTTGAAAATCACCTTGTTGGTGTTGAGAAAATCTAGGGCATAGAGATTAAGTGATTTCTCTTCTATTAGTAACTTACATATGCTATGAATATGAAAAGTACTTGAGGGTTTGCAGTATGAAAATTTTGTTATAAGGAAATATTGAAGCCCTTGATCTAATGAGATTGATATCTTGTTTGAGTTGTTGTTGTGATTTTGGGTTTGTAACAAAACCTGGGCAAGGAAGATGAAATATTGAAGTAAAATCTCTTGCTGATCATGTTTGAAAAGTCTAAATGCGTTCATCATTATAAGATCTTGATATGGTTAACTTCATTGTTTTGGTTGTACTTGCTATCTAAGTTGTGCAGGTACATCATCTTCAAGATAGTGAAGATGTTCGTAAGTAAAGTTGTTATGAGAAGCATGACATGTGAATGATGATGGTAAAGATGACTCAGATAAGAAGGAAGGAAGCCATGAAATATTCTCTAATGTCATGGATAGAAGAAATCTCTAGAGTTAAGACGGAGGGCATATTATTGTCATGATGAATAACTTAAAAGAAGAAATTGGAGAATGCATTTATAGGTGCTGCTGAAAGAAGGAAAGCTGGATCTGGCTGAAAAATATGTTGTTGCATGTGAAGTAGGAAAGAAAGCTATATGGTTGAGGAATCTTGTGTCAAGGTTCGTTTGAAAGTGCCACTGTGATAAATTGAGAAGCAACATCAAGTTGTCTGAAAGACCTCGGAGGTTTGCACATTTAAAAGTTTATTACTAATTAGGGTTGTGTCTGTACAGGTAAATCTCTTGGAGGTTTGATAGTATGTTTTACATACTTGTTATCGATCAGTTTGATCAGGAGAGATTTGTTGTCTTTGATTTGTTGAATCAAGGAGGATTTGCTACTGATTGAAATAATTGGGAGTGTTGAGGCTTTGTGAGTGAAGCATTGCCTGGGAGGACATCAGGTCGACACTATGTGTTGATGTCTAGATCTCGGAGTAGGGAGGTTGGCATTGGTCATAGAGTTCTGACCTTGGATATGCACCTAGATCCCTAGGTTGGTGGTTAGCAAGTAAGCCTGGTAGTACCTAGAGACGCTGGAAGATTTAGTCCATCTTAGTCCCACCTGGATAGATTGCCTTGGTCAGGAATCTAGTCCGTGGCATTACGGTGCCTAAACTATTGGAAGACCTTGGATAGATTTCCTTGGTTGGATAGATTTCCCTAGTTAGGAATCTAGTCCATGGCATTGCGGTGACTAAACTGTTGAGAGACCTTGGATATATTGCCCTGGTCAGGAATCTAGTCCATGGAATTGCGATGCCTAAACTCTTTGTAGATTATGGGTTTTGAGATCTTCCATGTACCTCTATAGGCATATGTAAGTATGAATACCTCCCTAGTTAAGAGGGAGTGTTGAAGAATGTAACTAGATTCGGTCTTCATATTTGTACTTGAGTCAAAATGAAATATATTGTCAAAAGAAAACAATTATTTTTTTTTTTTTTTTATAAATTATTAATTGAATTGACTTGTTAAAGCATGGGTTTCATGCTTGGGTCAAACTGTCATAGGTCAAGCCTCCATTGTAGGCTTTTAGGATTTGTAAGTCAAAGTCTATTTTTTCATCTTTCTCCGTCAAGTCTCCTTGCTGTCGGCCTCCAAAATGATTGCTCTACAAGTCGGCTTCTCAAACTACTTAACTATAAGCGTGTTAACTTTGCTGAAATCACAAAGAACAATTGGCACACATTGCAAAGACCCAAGTTCAGATATGGCAGAGTTGAGTTCGGTAATCACAGAGAGACAAGTTCAGATATCACAGAGAAACAAGTTTGGAAATTTCAGAAAGGAATTCTGTGTATAACAGTGAGGAAATTTGGTGAATCTGAAGTGAAGGATGACTCAAAGTTTCAAGGAGTTGAAGTATCACTGCAAGTTGAAATGTTTTTGGGATATCATCATCACAAGAATCCTGCAGGCCGAAAGGGTTTTGGAAAATCAATATTTTGCAAGCAAAGTCCATCAATTTTTTTGCAAATTTCCTTTAAAGATTATCCTGGGGGTTTTACTGTTTCGATTTTGCAGGCCACAAGCAAAAGAAAGAAGGGATTGTTAAGATTTTAAAATTCTTTTGTGGCTGTAATTTTCATCGAAAATTTCAGAGAATTCGCTAGTTGGGAGGCCTTCTCTCACCTGTTTTGGGCATAATTTTGTGGCTCAATAATTTTTAATTTGAGGGCTGCAATCTTATATTTGTTCATTTTGCTAAACCACAGGTTCTCTAGGTTATCTTTTTGCCTTAATTTCTTGCAGAGATCTGACAATTTTTTTGCTGGGGTTTCATCAAATTTTGAGGATAGTGAGAAAGCAACAATTTTTTTCGATCGATTTCACTTTTTTTTTTTTACTGAGTTCTTGGGGCAAAGAAATAAAATTTCAAAGGGTTATTTCAATCTGTAATTTTTGGGCCGTAGGGAAATTCTGGACATAGAACCGCAAGCCCAAAACAGCTTGATCTTTCCTTGATTTATACTTAACCGTTGGATGTTCTGCCAAAAATAAAATCGAGATTTCTTGAGGATGTCTTCTCTTTCCTAGCAGATTGAAACTTTTTGGGTAGCTCGATTTATTTTGGGATGGCCATCTTTTTTCTTTTCTTTTTTTCTGAATCAAAATTGACTTTGTGGAGAGTCGTTTGTAGTATTTGAGGTCAGATCAAACTGTATTCTTCTTTGTGGGATCCGTCTGCAATATTTTTTTTTACCGAGCTCTTGGGGCAAAGAAATAAAATTTCAAAGGCTTATTTCAATCTGTAATTTTTAGGTCGTAAGGAAATTTTGGACATAGAACCGCAAGCCCAAAACGGCTTGATATTTCCTTGATTTATACTTAACCCTTGGATGTTCTGCAAAAAGTAAAATCGAGATTTCTTGAGGATGTCTTCTCTTTCCTAGCAGATCGAAACTTTTTGGGTAGTTTGATTTATTTTGGGACGGCCATCTTTATTTATTTATTTATTTCTTTTTCTGAATCAAAATTGACTTTGTGGAGAGTCGTTTGTAGTATTTGAGGTCAGATCAAACTGTATTCTTCTTTGTGGGATCCGTCTGCAATCTTCCAACCGTTTTCTCCTTAGATGCAAGCACAAAAGAAATTTGTCCTTTTATTTAAGTGAGAGCACTTTTTGTAAAGAAGAATTGATTCAATTCTGTGAGCGAAATCTCCGTAGTATTTGAACAAATTTTCATGAAGTCGACCCTTGAAGAATTGATTATAAGAAACTTTAAGGTTAATTTTTGGATGGGATTTCACCTTGAGAAAAGTTGTTTTCCCTTATTTTAGAGATTTTTTTTCTCATTTAATTATATTTCTCATTTTAATTATATTATAGAAAATTTTCTCATATGTTAGCTTTGGGAAATTGATTGGGAACAGTTTCATTATGAAGTTTTTTCCCATTTATATTTTGAGGAAGGTGAATTTCATTTTTGGGGAAAATATTTCATATTAAAATATTTGTAAAATCATTATAAAAGCTTTCCCTCACTGTTAATTTGAGGAAGGGGCATTTCAATTTTTTTCATCTTGGTCTTGCTCTTCACCCAGTCCCAGCAGCAAAGGTGGATTGAGTTTTAAGTCAAGACATTATATTTTCATTGCCTAAATAGCCCTATTTTATAATGGTTCCCTTTGTAGGGAGCTCCTCAATCTCTATGGGGTATGATATTCCATGTTTATGAGACTAAGAGGGAGGCCACTCCACCTTATTTTACTTTCCATTACACATTCATCTCCCAACACCCTATAAATATCATAAAATTTGCAATGGATTGTGCTTGTGTGCTGAGGTACTTTTCTGCAAGGATGGCATCATTCTCTATCATGAGGTGACTTTTGATGACTCTCCTAGGGTTGAACAATTTTGCCCTTATGTGTACAGGCTCTCTGTTTTCTCTTACCATCACCTTCTTTAATTCCTCTACTCTTGATTCCTCATTGACCATCCAACTCTTTAAAGGTTTAATAACCCTTATCAACTTTTTGGGTGTAATTTTTTTGGAGTGGATTTTAACTTTGGGAAAATCATTTCCCTTCTAATCATTGTAAAAATGCCCTCCTTAGGGATATTAAACCCCTTCATTTGTCTAAGAGAGTCCTTTTGTAATTTTAATAAAATCATTTTCTAGAGGGAACTTGGGGCCTCCACCCCTTTGGCATCCTTATCTCCTCTTTGGAGGAGCCTTATCCTTGTGTGTGACTAACTTTCTTGCATTTATCCTAGATTCAATTGCATTGCATCATTCACTTCATTGCATTTTCTAAGTTGCTTGTCTTATTTCAACTTATGTTATGATCTAAAGTAACTTTTGAAATTACTGTTAGCAGTTTCATTGACTAAATTATGAGTGTGATATGTCTTTAATTTCTTGCTTGTTCAACTGTCTAAATAAGTGAGAACATCTAAATATTCACACTATTAATCTAAGGCAATTGAGGGATTCTGCTATAACAATCCTAATCACCTAATCGTTTCATTGGGTAATTCTTGTTGCTTCTTTCAATCATTGTTAATAACCTGTAATCTTGTGCCCTTTACCATATTTGTCTCTTTGGTGATCACAAGCATATTGGTTTTCTAGTTTCCTTGAAGCAATATTGGATATCATTGACAATTGTCATCTCATTGAAGCAATTGCATTTGTCATCTTGCATCACACCTAGTTTAGCTGTGCATTTCATCTGTCTAACTTTTTCTCTTCTTGCAGCATTGTTATTATTGTGACTTGTGATATCTATTTGCAAGTTTCTCAATTTTCATTGAGCATTGTTAAGGCACTGGTCTATTATATTTACATCTTGTATCTACCTTGCTTAATTGAATCCTATCTTAACACACATTGCTCATAAACATTTGCACTTGCTCTAATCATAATTAAGTTACACTAGTAATAATTGCCTTGCCTCTAGATCTCCTAGGACTCGTTGCTTCAACAAGTATTCCCCCTTCCATCCATCTTTAGGGACTACACCCCTCGACTTAGCTAGGATCAAAGCGACTAGGTGTACACTTTAGGCAACAACAAATCTCCAAGGTAATGAAATGAATTAATTTAAGCATTAAGTGGTCAAATCAACCTCAACATGTGTGCACAAAGGTTAATACTCAAATAAAACCATGGAACAACCTTGTAGTGAAATCAACATGAACATGCTTATTAGTGAGGGGGGGTCCATTCCAACAAGCATGATACCATGGAAACAAGTTGTACCTCTTGCAAAGACCACTATGATAAGAACACGATCGCAAAATAGAAGTTCCACATAGGTTTGGACCTAGGGTTCACCACCAAAGGACTGTAACCTGATAAAAGCTCATCAAATCATAGAAAAACTCATGATTATCAAAGGTGTGTGTAGTACCCCCCAACCTCCTCCCCCGCCCACCTCTAACTCAAAATTAGGATAAAGTGCATCCATGAGGGTAATAACATCATCAAACACATTCCATCTAGGTGATGCTAGTAAATGTTGAAATATCAAATCGTATCACCTAGGGAAATCCTGCCGAGACAGTGCACTACCACAACACACCCTCTGACTGCATCAACATCATCAAGAAAAATGATGATCCATGCAATCATCAAGTATGTCCCCACAACACATCCGACACAAGAGAATCATGTACAACATGCTTCTTAGTGACACAAATAATACCACATCACCATGCAAAAATCACTAGGAAATTCCAACAATAACATGAAAGATCTACCTCCTAACACCATCATTTTTTAACTCTTAGGGGGCTAGACCCATTGTCCAAGAACAAGATTGAGAGCATTGAAGATACGCATACACAAGGTAACCATTAGATATGCAATTGAGGTGTGATCAACAAGGTAAGCACATGTGAGATGACCACCCACCAGCAAACACAATCATCCAACAAGGGAGAGGTGAACCTCCTTTAACCAAACACCTCCATTAAATAATCTGATGCCATGTAGACAAGGGGCTTCATGATGATGAAATTTCCCCAGTTCAGTCCAATGCTCCAAGATACCAGCTGCAAATCTCCATCAATGTTATAAAAATCACAAAGTGAAACCTCATACAATATGTGTACCAGGTCTCAGTCTATGTGTATATAGGAGGAAATCAGTGATGATATAAGCATTAATGCTTGCAAAGGATGTATGATATAAAAGCACAAAGGAACTTGTCAAATGAATAACCCTGTGGGAATCACCCAATACCACAGATCTTAAGCATTCAATTTCTACTAATTCCAGTCAAATACAGTGTGAAAGGCTTTTTAAATGAGCACCTGAACTTTACATGGATGAACATTCACCATACAATGACAGTGCATCTCATAGGTGATTAACATTGGGAATGACCTTGCTCTGTCACATTTCTACTGGCAATCCTTTGTGAAACAAGGTCAAAACAACTTTGGAAGGAGGTTGAGGTGGTCTAAAGTCTTCCAAGGAACCTCTGTCCTCTATGGATAGGTGAGATTTATTTTAAAGCATGATTAAACTCTTCAAGCTAAACTGGGTCTAGATTCTGCTCCAAAAGCGGTAGAAAGGTGGTCTACAAGAGAGAAAAGATGAGATGACAATTATAAATTTTGGAATCTTTACCTCTACACATACTCATCTGTTCAATCTTTGTTGTATTCTCTGCAAGCCATCTGACCATGCTGTCTTTCTTTATGAAGTCAACAGCCAAATAGACTCTAGAGTTGTAAGGTTATCTTCAATTTACCTGTCTCAAGCACAAATTGTCCTCACTGTTATGGCATTTAACAGTTAGACTATGGAGGTCCATGTATTCTCTGACAGTAGATTGATTCAAACTTCAAAGAGAGGCGTATGTGTGGCCTGAGTGTTTTTTTCAGAAACTGTTTGTATGTTTCAGCCAGTTACTTCTTAAGTGGCTTTGCGAAATTTGTTGGAAAATCTTTTATTCCAATCATTTTTGTGGTTCATCATTTACATCATTGTATATGAGAACATGGTTGAAATCTTTACTCACTATTTGAATAAAGCATTCTAATTTTCTGCTGTGTTCTTTGAATTTCTTATTTAAATATATTTCTTGAAAAATAATGCATCTGTATCTATATTCTGTAAATTATCCCCTCAACTCCCAGTCACATATCATTATGGGTGGGGCATTTTCCTGACTGAAGAATGGCTGCAGAAATTGTAAGGGTTTGGCAAGTTTGATAGAGTCTGACTGGGGAAAAACTAAGGTTAATATTGTTGTAGATTATTTATTTTTTTTAAAATGTTTTTGCTAATTATAAAGATTATTTTTCCTGCTCTTTCAATGCTGAATTACGGAAGGCTTCTATTTTGGAAGGGGTTAATGACTTTTTGACTTTAGGTTTATGAATCAAATCATGGAGACAACAATCTGGTGGGTTCTATCCAAGGTCCTTGTCAAGTTCTGTCTTCTGAGAAGCATAAGGAAGAGATTGAGAAGAGAATGGCACTTTTGAAAGGAGGGCATGAGATTACTGCATTTCATCCGGTCTTCCTGTGCAAGTAGGTTCCTCTCTTACATTTTGAGTCCTATGTTCCTATTTGAACTCTGTAACTGTGACCATATTTTATTGGGACATTTGGATTATTTATTCTTGACCTGTTGCACTAAATGTGATATATAATAACTATGAACAAGGAATTTGATATTATGAATGGAAACTAAAAAAGAATGTCATGCTGAATAGTAGCATTTGTTATTTGTAGAACTTACTAGATTAGAGGTTAAAATGCAATCCAACTTTTGCAATATGGAATATTAAAATCTCTTTGTAGCTTAAAGGATCTGGAAATATTTTGTTCTGTGACGTATTGTGTAAGTGGGTCTGTCTTTAGTAATCAGGAAATGAGCTTTTGTTGGAAATGTAAGTGGACTGTTTAGTTCTGAGAGTAAGCTAACATTGTAACTTTGCTAGCTAATTTAGACTGGTGCAATTAAGGCAATTTAGAGGGCAATAGTAGTAGCTAACCCCTAAAAGATAAGTTGCTTGACAGAGTTATGAAAGTGGTTGCAAGTTGATGTTTGTCTAGGAATAGATTGGCTATGGCTTTGTGTGGTTCCAGGTATCTTGCACCTCTAATCTGTGATTCCACCGCTGTCTTAAAATATGAAATTTATCATCCCATGGCTACAGAACTGTTTCCATTAATATTTTATACTGAAAATAGCTTGTTTAGTATCTATAGTTCTCAGGAAAGTACAAGGTTATTTTACAATTATAAATGGCTTGCTACGGCCAGGCCTCTAACTAAACATAGCCAATGACCACATTTGGCAGCCTAAACCCCAAAAACACTTCACGCAGCCAGAAATTTCACCAAGGAAGAATTAAACTTGCTAGGCTTTTGCTGAAACTGGAAGAGACTGCAAGGCATGGATTGATGATATTTGTAACTTTGAAGCATCAAAAGGTCTTTTGCATAGGCCAAGTGTCTAGCATGCATGAGAGAGTCCTCTTTAGGGTGCTTGTTTGAGAGGAGCAGGTATTATTAATTCTTTTCCCAACTTTTAATTTAAGAGAAACACATGAATTAATTTATTGATTAATTTGGCTATTGAGCTAAAGTCTCTAAGGATAAATAATCTACTTATTTAAGTGATTGAGATCTAATCTCCATTGTTGATCTAAGGGGGTTAGGATTTAATCCTGGCCCTCTATCACATTGGAGAATAGGGATTTGGCTCAAATGAAATTTTAAAGAGAACCTAAGGGAGAGGATGTAGACACGTAATTTTGAGAAAGCAAAATTTTCATGAGTGAGAGGCTGAAGTGACTAAGGAGAAAGAGGAATGGTGTGCAGCAAATTATTGGAAGGAGAATTTGTGTGTGGCTGAGACTTGTAGGAGAGAGAGAAGAAAAAAACCCGAGCAAGCAGAGATTGCAAGAGAGGGCCAAGGGTTCCAGTAGGTGGGGCCAAGACTTGGAGGCCGCGTTTCCATGAACAGGTCGAGAATTCCAATGCACAAGTTGTACAGCTAGGACGGCCGAGTTTTTGCAGATACATGCCAAGATCGGTCAGGGCCAATTCATCTTCCAAAGAAACCATCTTTCAAGGGTTGAATTCCTTCTTAGACCAAAAATCTTACGGCCGAATTTTAGGTTCTAATATTGCTGTATTTTATTTGTAATTTCTCTGTGGGTCTAAGCCCTAAAATTTTCTAGATTAATAGAAAGTGAATGGAAATTTATAGGGCATAATTTCTGCAGTCTTGTGGTCATATTCTATTTAATTTTATGCCGCATATTTTATTTCTAAAGTTGAGAACACCAATATATTTATTTTTACAGTTTTAGAATTAATTTGAGCATAAATTATTTTCTGGGTAATGAGAATAATTGTGAGAAAAATAAATCTGATTTGTTGTTAAAAGTTCAACATGGTATCAGAGCACTAGAAACTCTGTTGGGGTAGATCATACAACATAAGGGTTTTACAACAATAAACTTACTTTACCAGCAGTGATACTTTGGTGTTGAGGCAGAAGCTGAGAAACACCAAGATGACCAAGTCAAATAGTGTTACTTTATATCTCACCAGGATCACATAGGTTTTGAGATGAATTGGCTGTAGTTGGGGAGAAAGTGATAGATGAGGAGATGGTGAAGACAACCCTGCATGGTTTTTCTAAGCCATGGGTGTCCTTCATTAAAAGGTTCATAGCACGTGACAATCTACCCTACTGGAAGAGGTTATGGGATGACTTCGTACAAGAGGAGACTCGAGAGGAGTCACTTCATGGGTACCAGTTGATGGGTGATTATGAGAACCTTGCCATTGCTAGTCAAGCAAAGAAGGGTAAGGGAAAGAAAAACATAGGTGGAAAAGGTACCTTAGGAGCTAGAGAGAAGGCCATGAGCAAAGTCAATTGCTTTGCATGTCACAAATGTGGCAACTATGTAGTCAATGTTTGAGCAAGAAGAAGGGCAAGGGGAAGACACATATAGCTGCGTCAACTAACACACAAGTGGCTGAGTTTGCCACTAAGTTCGAGATATATTTCTCATTTGTGTCTATTTTTCTGGCACCATTGCTAAAGCTGTGCGTTTCGTGGTAGTGGTGCTTCTTATCATCATATGATGGGATCAGCTGATTTATTCACCAGTATTTCAGAGCCAAACTCAGAGCTATAGGTGGAGCTTGGAGACAATGACAGGTGTGCAATAGAGTGGATTGGTAGCATCTAGCTTTAGTTAGAGTCAAGAGAGACTATGGAGGTGACAAATATTCTATATGTACTAGGGTTGACAAAGAACCTTCTAGCAGTCTCAACCATGGAGGGAAATCGCATGAGGTGAATTTTTGTGATGGGTAGGTACCTGTCAGGCCAAGATCTTCTAGTTTTGTACAAGATGAATTATTGGGAGGAGAGAGTGTAATTTATACATGTTTTAAGGGGTCAGACTCCAGAGCATTAGTGCATGACAATGATAACTTGTGTGAATTGTGGTACATTTGCATCCTAGGGCTCTACCTATATTATGGGAGATTGTCATTAATCTTTCTGAGTAAGTATGGAGTAGAAGGGTGTTTGCAATGGGTGTGCTTTAGTCAGGTATGCCATGACAACTTTTCTAAGCAAGGATTCTAGGTTCAAAGGGTTGTTGGTTCTAGTTTATTGAGACATATGTGGTCCTATGTCAGTAGGGTCTGTTGTCGCTCGGATTGTACAGACACTGCGACAGCACTCAGGATGGGGGCTGTCACTCTGATCCCCATCCACTCTGTTCTAGCTGTCTCCCAATAGCAGACTATGGGGGTAGTCCCTATGGAATGGGATGGAAGGAAACAAGTTGGATAGTTGGAATCCAACTTGCTTGGGAGACACGGATGAGTGGCCTAGCCACTTGGTTGAATTTAAGCAAGGTTATTGATTAGTTTAGATTCTTTATTATGAGACCAGTGCCTTAATGGAGTCACAAATCCTCGCTTTTAGTAAATTGGAACCAAATGACCGGATGGACACCCACTGCTTGAATGATTGACTAACCTATATGATGTGCAAGTCCTAAGACATATGTGGAATGCAATGATCTTGGTAAATTTTAATTAGATGCCTAATCTAAGTGTGACCTCTTCCCTAGCTATTTTGAGAAACAATCCTCAAAGTAAGTTGTGAAATGGAAGCCAGCGAGAAGCAGACAGTGACTTGATTAACGATACTTCCCCCTGTGTTCCACCCACCCAGTGCCTCCGATGATGTAGAGATTGTGGCTCTGATGACTGCAAGGTCACTGTGTTAACCACTAGGAGAAGTTGAATCTCTCAAGCTAGATTGGAAAAGGGTCCTCCTCAACCTCCCCTCTCTCGGCCTCCTTCCCTCTCGAGACTAGATCTTACCCTCAAGGGCCTAGATCTAGCTCTTATCCCACTTGGCTTCTTGATCCAACTTGCAAAAATGAAAATAGAAACACCCAAACCCCAATATATACAAAATAAATCTAAAACCCCAACCCAAGTTAGGAAAATAAATTATAATTTACAAAATATACATGAATTTTCAAATAGATTTTGAGAAAATAATTTTTGTAATATTTTTTCCTTGAAAGAATGGCTAAAACACTTTAAAAAAATTATTGCTCATTATAGCCCTAATGAAGATTTAATCCACCATATAAAGGGTGACGCTGAGGTCTAAGAAGGCAAATCTAGGGCTAGAAGCCTTGAAAAGCTTGAAACCCTTGCTCAAATTTTTTTATGCTTAAGCTCCTTTGATTTCCGAAAATTTCTCGTGGGAAACCATGCAAAAATTTCCAAGAGACTAGATCTTACCCTCAAGGGCCTAGATCTAGTTCTAATCCCACTTGGTTTCTTGATCCAACTTGCAAAAATGAAAATAGAAACACCCAAACCCCAATATATACAAAATAAATCTAAAACCCCAACCCAAGTTCGGAAAATAAATTATAATTTACAAAATATACATGAGTTTTCAAATAGATTTTGAGAAAATAATTTTTGTAATATTTTTTCCTTGCAAGAATAGCTAAAACACTTCAGAAAAATTATTGCTCTTTATAGCCCTAACGAAGATTTAATCCAACATATAAAAACTAGGAATCCAAGCAAGATGATCCTCGCCCACTTTCTGTGAACTTGGAGACCAAGGATTGAGTACGTGCAAACACTATGTATTATCTCCAAATAATAATCATAAAACACCACATAGGAAACCCATAGTCAATACATAACACAGATCAACAAACAAGAACACCTCGAGTTGCACCCCATAGTCTTTTATTATAGTAGAGAAAATACTTCCCAATGGGACAAATAATTTACAAAATGCTTCAGTAGCAATTCTAGCCAAAGATCAAGATTCAAATGACTAGATACTCAAAAGACACTTTAATTTATAGTTAAATCCTCCAAGTGGAAAAATGATGTTTAGTTTCTTTGATCCTTGTCAAAATAATCTTGGTCGTTGATAAACACTTCAAGATCTTATAATCTTGGCCCTTGATTTTTTATATTTGAGGAATTTTTGAAGTTAACATTTAATTCCACATTAATTAACTCAAAATTAGTTATTTGGAGATAATTTCTTCAAAAAATTGACTTGGACTTAACCACCAAGGCCTAAGGGTCCAATTTTTCTTGAAATATACAATATTCTCTTGGTGGAGGACTTTTAAAAATTGATTCCTTTAAGACCCACTTCCACTTGAAGAATTAATTTTCCTAAGACAAATTAACTTTACTCTAATTAATTAATTTTCGGACTTTAGGATTTTATTTTATTTTGCTAGAAAAAATTATTTAATTTACACATGAGGGGGTTTAATTATTTTTCCAACCCTGATTTACATATTCTTTTTTTATTCAAAGAGGGAATGCACATTAAGCTTAGACCCTCAAGACACATAACCCATCTGCGACACATTATGATCTACTAGACCAAGTGAACTGTAATAAAATAATTAAGCCAACTAGCTTAAATTATTACCAAACCACTTTTACATTGGACTCGACTAAAACATAGGAATCATCTAAGACATTGGCAATAAATTTCACTCTAGCTTTGGGGGTTTAAGTCAGAGGGGAAAAAAATCTTCTGATTAACTGTGTTTAGAAACACAATTAATCAGCGAGATTAAAAAACCTCCTAGGATGAAATTTGTCACCAAAATCCTAGACTTACCTAGGTTGTTACATAGATTGAAGGTCATACTAGGATCATTTACATCACATAACTTGTAGAATGGGAGACCATGACACACATACTGTTAATAGGTGATCCAATACTTGTTGACAAAATAGGCCCTTCCACTTCCTTGGAATTTTGAGAATTTGAGTGCAACATGAGGGTATAGTTTTCCCAGGTTTCGATTTCCCACCCCGGTTTCGGTTTCACCTTGTGCTCAAAATAGTTAAATGCCCTTTCCCACAACCTTACATTCAACAAGCTGGAAAATAAATATTTTCTGAAAATACAAATTCTGGAAAATTTTCACAGTTCTGGAAATTGCAGAAATAAAAATCAGCAGACTAAAACAGCCATTCAACACATCATAACACAGTAATTTTTGGTCAAGGTGACCCTGGAAAACCCCCTACAACTCTTGGGGAAAACCAGTTCGAAAGCTCCTTCTTATTTCTGGAAAAATGCTTTTTACAGTGAGAGAAATATTCAGCAAAATAAAAAAATCAGCAAACAGACTTTTACAACTTATCTCTTTTTCCGTGCTTAACCACCGCCTCGGAAAATGTACAAACAACAAAAACAGAACAGCAATAAATGTTGTACGTTCTCCTCGATTTGCGTGCCCAGAAATCTGCAATAAATGCAGTTGTACGGCCTCCTCAAAATCTGTGCAAACAGCAATTAATGCTGCTGTCCAAAACCTCGATTTGCGTGCCAAAACTGCTGCAAAACTCTGCTGTACGGTACATCCCCTTGATGCCTCGATTTCCGTGCCCAATATTGATGTACGGCCCTGCTATACGGCCCTGCTGTACGGCCTTGCTGTACGGCCTCCCTGCCTAGAAAACCGTGCCAAAAATCTGCCTGCTGTTTGCTAAATCTGCTGTACTTGTCTTGCTGAAATGCTGCCTTGGAATGCGTGCCAAGCTGCTGCCTCCTCCTCCTCACTGCCCAGAAATCTCCCTTGCTCTCTTGCTCTCCTTCTCCCAATCTGCTCATGAAAGAATAAATGACCTTTTCCTCCTTTTCCTCCTTTAACCTAACCCTAAGTGACTTTTGGGGAATCCCTAAATCCAATGGCTGAGATAGATTGAGATCTAGGGCTGAGATTAAATGCTCATTTAAATCTCACTTTCTATTTTTTAATTCACCCCACTTTAATAAAGACCCACTTAGTCATTTATTTCCAAAGTCACTTTTCCTTTCTAATTTTACATTGCCTTTATTAAAGTCACTTTAAAATTAGACTTTAATAACTTTATCACTTAAAGTCACTTTAAAATTAGACTTTAGTAACTTTATCACTTAAAGTCACTTTTAAATTAGACTTTAGTAACTTTATCACTTAAAGTCGCTTTTAAATTAGATTTGACTTTATAAAAATTATAAAGTCACTTTAGGAGAAAAATTAAATTCTTTTGGACACTTTTCCCTAGGCCAAAGATCAAAGCCTTAGGGAACCACCTGTCCTCCGGTACCAAATTTCAACACAACAATGTCTTTGAGTGGTTACAACTTTAATGTGACCTTTATAGATGATTTTTTCAGGAGGACATCGATCTACTTCATGAAGACCAAGGATGTTAGATTCAAGGAGGGAAGGATCTTTAGAAGGTATCATGATACCCAGATACCCAAATTTGTTGGATAATTATTCCTTTGGTATCCCAATTACTGTGGAACTCTTACAAAACAAACCCTTGGTGTGAATCCCAAGGATATGCCATTTCATCTGCTGACACCATCATTGCCACATGGCAGTCTCTGTGTGGTGTTGCATATCACTCAAATTTGACCCACTTGGCCACCCAAAAGGTCCAAAACACTTGCCACAAGTCATGCTATTGAGGCGCCACGTAATCATACTTGCCATGTCATCGCCACCTGTCTACCACATGTCTCTTTGTTATTGTGTCATGTTGCCTTTTGGCCACATCAAGGGCTCAGGACCTCCGTGGCGAGACATGAATTTGTTTGTCATGTAATGGAATGGTTCTCGTCTAGCGACTTTTGTCAACTACCAAGTTGTCGGTCTAGCTGTTAGTCCACGTCATCACATGCCACGTTTGACACTATGAGTGGTGCCATGTTATCTCTTGTCTCTGTGAAGGTACATAGCCTTTGCAGCGGGACATGAAATTTCCTGTTGGGTTCTTGTTCGTAGGGTTTCTCAACCGTAGCATCGCCCATCACCAAGCCTCTGTGAACCTTTTTACTTTTACCCCCATGTTGTGATGATGTGTTAGCCTTGCCATATTGTTTAGCCAACGATCATCTCACATCATCACATTGCCATGTGTCACCTTATGAGTGTTTCCATGTGTCAATCGGGAAAGGACCACTTGGACTCTCGAAAATGCCAAATTTTCATGGTACGTGTCAGTGCCATGTCATGCCACATTGTCTTGTATTGGCCTGTCTTGCCAACTAGCCCCCACATCTTCTGGTGTTGAATTTGTTGGAAATACTGAGAGGGGGGTGAATTAGTATTTCACAGTTTACTTCAATTAGTTAAATTTAATCATTACAAAGCATTCATTATTATTAGCATTAGATCAAAACATAAAACAACAACACCATTCAACAATGCACAACATCAAGGACAATACACAAGATTTTTAGGTGGAAACACTTTTGGGAGAAAAACCATTGAACACTTTTAATATATGTCTTTAATGATTACATAAATAAAAAGCTCCAACTTCCAAAGTTCTCTAGCAGCTGCTGGAAGGAGGCTCCAACTAAAGGATGCTCCAACACCCTGATTTGTTGAGAATTAGGTAGGGCTAGGTCTAATTCAAATTCTCTTCTTAATAATTACTTGTGAGCTTACTTCTCTTCTCAGCTTATTATGTCTTTCATCAAGTCAATTACCAAAACACATGAGACACAAATATAGGCTCTTCAAGCCAGGGCCAAAACCTCTCCCCCTTGGAGAGGAAAACCCACAAGAAATTTTTCTTATAGACTTTCAATTGACAAGTACCATGACCATGACTTAGACCCTTGACCTATGTATGCCTCCAAGACCTTGTCACTGCTTCTTCAATGACTCCTTGAGCTGATCCTTATTTCTTGCACCTTCCTGCACTGATTTGCACCTTTCAACACCAAGACTAGGGAGCTCGGTCTCTATTTGTATTCTTCCTTCTTTGACTGCATGAGATCCTTGCTTGAGATATCAGCACTGTGTTATAGACTATATTACGTTGTGTCTTCTCTTAACCTTACTGATTGTACATACTTGTCTTATTTCCTTTCAATCAGCAGTCCACACTGTACTATAGTGATGCCCTTACACAACCCTGTTCTCGCACTTTACCACAATCCATTCTTGCACTTATAGCAGACCCTTCTCGCATTTTAACATTGTCCTTTCTCGCACTTCAACACAGTCAAATATGACCGAAGTTGTTCCTGCAATCTTGTCCGCAAATCTCAAAATAATTTCCGCACTTACCACAGACCTTTCTTTGCAGTCTTTACTTCGCACTTCTTGTTGATATGTATGACTGTAGATATCTCAGACTTGTCCTCGCATTACTTCTTCAGACATGTCCAAGATTATCCTTCCAAATGAACCGCAAAGCTACCTTATATATAGTGACATCCTTCTTGTGTTTTAGGCCAACCCTTCAATCTGTTTGTAGGCCGACTTGTTAAGGGGTACGTAAGTCGACTTGTCCACTGCTCATAGGTGGTCTAAAGGAGATATTCAACGTTGATCTTGAGCATCATATTGAGCCATGTCTTCAAGCTTTATTGACAAGGTCTTGAGGCATACTTCATTGATTTGACTCTTCATATACATGACTTTTTAATTAGTACATTTATGACAAGATGACAAATCCCTAAAAGACATCAAGAAGAAGTCTTTGTAGAAATTTCTGTTTCTCACCCCGGTTTTCAGTTTCACCTTATTTCTCCATTACTCAGTTAAATGCCCATTCCCATAGCCTTACATTCAACAAGCTGAAAAAATAAATATTTTCTGAAAACATAAATTCTGGAAATTTTCACAATGCTGGAAATGCAGAAATAAAACTCAGCAATATAAATCAGCCACACAGAAAAATAGACACGCTGATTTTTGGTCAATGTGACCCTGGAAAAGCCCCCTACAACTCTTGGGGAAAACCAGTTCGAAAGCTCTTTCTTATTTCTGGAAAAATGCCTTTTACAGTGAGAGAAATACTCAGAAAAATCAGCAAGTAATAAATATGACTTATCTCGTTTTCCGCGCTTAACCATCGCCTCGGAAAACGTGTACACAGCAAAAACGTGTACCTCAATTTTCGTGCCCAGATTTACAGCATTAAATGCTGCTGTACAAACTGTCTCGATTTCTGTGCAAACAACATTAAATGTTGATGTACAGATTTCTCGATTTCTGTGCAGAAAAAGCAACAAAGCTACTGTACGGATTTTTACCTCGTTTTTTGTGCAAAGGACATACACTTGCTGTACGGTCTGCCTCGAAAACTGTGCCAGAAAATCAGCAACTCAGGTCCTTGAAATCTGTGCCAAACCTTGATGTACGGCCTCCTTGGAATGCGTGCCAAATCTGCTGTATATCTGCCTTGAAACTCGTGCCCACTGCCTCGAAATCTCTGCCTTTCCTTGCTGTACGGACTTGCTAAAATGCTGCCTTAGTTTGTGTGCCAAGTTCTGTCCTCCTTCTCCTCAATGTCCAGAAATCTCTTTTGCTCTCCTTCTCTCCCAATTTGCTCATGAAAGAATGAATGAACTTTTCCCTCATTTTCCTCCTTTAACCTAACCCTAAGTGACTTTTGGGGAATCCCTAAATCTAATGGCTGAGATAGCTTTAGATCTAGGGCTGAGATTAAATGCTCATTTAAATCTCACTTTATATTTTTTAATTCACCCCACTTTAATAAAGACCCACTTAGTCATTTATTTCCAAAGTCACTTTTCCTTTCTAATTTTACATTGACTTTATTAAAGTCACTTTAAAATTAGACTTTAGTAACTTTATCACATAAAGTCACTTTTAAATTAGATTTGACTTTATAAAAATTATAAAGTCACTTTATGAGAAAAATTAAATTCTTTTGGACACTTTTCCCTAGGCCAAAGATCAAAGCCTTAGGGAACCACCTGTCCTTCGGTAACCAAATTTCAACACTCCCTCTTACCGAGGAAGGTGTTCCTCACCACACCCATCTTGTCTTTGAAGTAGACATGCTTGCCCCGTGGTAAGGCTTTGGTAAGAATATCTGCAACTTGCTCATCAGTGGGAATATACTCAAGCTTCACAACTCCCTTCTGAACATAGTCTCTGATGAAATGATATTTGTTCCCGATATGCTTTGACCTGTCATGAAATACTGGATTCTCCGTGAGTTTAATGCAACTCTAATTATCACAGTATATCACTGAAGGTCTCAACGGCTGACCAAATAAGCCAAACAACATCTTGCGAATCCATATGGCCTTACAACTAGCTAGACTGGCTGCCATATACTCTGCGTTCGCTGAACTCAATGCTACTGACTGCTGCTTTCGACTGAACCACGACACCACTGCCGAACCCAACCCAAAACAACACCCTGAAGTGCTCTTCCTATCAGAAGCACAACCTGCCCAATCAGAATCAGTGTAACCTGCCAATCTCACTCCATCCCCTTGCCTATAATCCAGACCATAATCTA
This sequence comes from Pinus albicaulis, assembly GCA_034641835.2. Classification (NCBI taxonomy): domain Eukaryota; kingdom Viridiplantae; phylum Streptophyta; class Pinopsida; order Pinales; family Pinaceae; genus Pinus; species Pinus albicaulis. The sequence continues at coordinate 508,183,950 of CM076582.1, forward strand.
TTGTCCCCTGCAAGTACCGCAAAATGTGTTGAACTGGCTCATCGTGTTGACTGCAAAACATATATTTGGTCTAGTGTTGACCAAATACATCAAGGAACCAATCAGTTGTCTATACAGTGTGGGATCCACCAACTCGGAATCAGAATTGTGAAGCTTCTTCCAGTTGGGGATCATCGGTGTCGACATGGGTCTACAATCCTCCATGTGGAATCTGCCAAGGATGTCCACAATATACTTCCCCTGCCCCAGGAAGAAATGCCCCTCCTCCTGCCACACCTCCAAACCCAAAAAGTAATGCATCAAGCCGATGTCCTTCATCTCAAATTCCGCCGCAAGATCTCTCTTGCGGTGCTTTATGAGTCTCTCTGCACCTGTAATGACCAAGTCATCCACATACAGCACCAGAATGAGAGGCTCCTCACCTATACCAATATAGTAAAGGTTCGGATCTGCCTCACTCTTTGTGAAACCCATCTCCTGCAAGTATGTATCTATCCTGGAGTACCAAGCTCTGGGAGCTTGCTTCAGGCAATAAAGGGCCTTCTTCAGTCTGCACACATGGGACTCCTTCCCATGCACCTCAAAGCCCTGTGGCTGCTCAATGTACACCTCCTCCTATATGAAACCATTGAGAAATGTGGTCTTCACAGCCATCTGGTGGATCTTCCAACCCATCTCTGCTGCTATCGATATAATGGAGCGGATCAAAGTATATTGAGCCACGGGAGCGAAGGTCTCCTCATAATCAACTCCCTCTACCTGGAAGAACCCTCTAGCCACAAACCTTGCTTTGAATTTCTCAATGCTCCCATCTGCAGCATGCTTTACCTTGTAAAGCCATCTGGAAGTAACTACGGATTTGCCTTCAGGCCTCGACACCACCTCCCAAACATCATTCTTCATGATAGAAGAATACTCCTCTTGCATGGCCTCTCTTCAGACCTACTGGCTAGCTGCCTCCTCATAGCTAGAAGGCTCAGAGTCTAAGATGTTGGCAACCATTGCCATATAGCTACAAAACCTCTCAGGTGGTCTTCTCTCTTTGACCGGCTTCTTAGGCCCAACAACAGATGTGGCCTCTCTTAAGGTGTCTTGAAGCCACTTGGGCTTCCTCTTCCCTGAGCACACTTCTCCCAATGGAGAATGAAACTCCTGCTCATCATCAGGAGCCTGAACTCCTGACTGTCTGTCTGCTGTCCTCCTGCCTGCACCTGAACCTGTAGATGCTGAAGTACCGTGTGAACTGTCCATCAATGGACTCCCTAGTGAATTGCTCTGCAGACTGCTCTGCATGTTGCCCAAAGCAACACCCCTCTGACTCAGTGAGCCACTTCTCACTGACGGACCTGACACCGTAATCGATGTACCTCTGGATCCCCCTGATCCCTGCCCACTGGATTCCTGCGACTGACTCAGCTGCTCCTGAGGGTCTGGCTGATCTAGATACTCTAACTCCCGTGACCTCCTGAAGGCCCTGTCCTCCTTGAACTTCACATCCCGCTTGACAACAACTCTCCTCTGTGCGGGAATATAAATTCGAAAGGCCTTTGAGGTCTCACTGTAGCCCACAAAGACAACCTTCTCTGCGGTGGGCTCTAGTTTGGTCCTCTTCTCTGTGGGTACGTAGGAGGATGCAATACACCCAAATATACAAAGATGACCAATATCAGGCTTCTTCCCAGAAAAAGCCTCCTCCAGAGTCACATGACCCAAGGCACGATGCGGACTCCTGTTCTGCAAATATACAACAGTGTTGCAGGCCTCTGCCCACAAAAACAATGGTAACCCTTGATCATGTAGCATGGCTTTGGCAACCCCTCCGATGGATCTGTTCTTCCTCTCCGCAACCTCGTTCTGCTGGGGGTTGTAAGGAACAGTGAACTCCCTCCTAATGCTTGCCTCCGCATAATAATCAACAAACTCTCCAAGGGTGTACTCACCTCCAATGTCCGACCTTAGGGACTTGATCTTTCGAGCTGTTTGGGTCTCCACAAGAGCTCTGAACTCCTGAAACCGCTTGAAGACCTCACTCTTGGTCTTCAAGAAATAAATCCAGGTCCTCCTGGAGTGATCATCAATGAATAAAACATAATACTCATATCCACTCAAGGAAACATGAGACATTCGAGCGCTCACATCGGAATGAATCAAATCAAGTATCCCAGTTGCTTTGATGTCACTGCTGGGAAAAGGGGATTTGGAAAACTTGCCCATCGCACATCCTCTAAAAGTATCAAAGTGATCGGTACTAAAATCTGGCACACCTGTAGTGATCTCTCGCAATGTCCTCAAGGCTCCATGATACAAGTGCCCCATCCTATGGTGCCAAATCTGACACAGCTCTGAACTGCTAGCTCTGCTGTCGGTACTACTGCTCAATGCCAAAAGGGGCTGAAATGCAAACTTGTACACCTTTGCATGGCGTACACCTATCACTCTAGCTGAATCAGTTGGAGCACCCTTGGGATATATCAGCACCTATCCTCTCCCGAACAATATCTCATATCCTCTGTCCTCTAAAGCTGAGATGGATATGAGGTTCTTCCTCATCCCTGGCACATATAGAACATCTGACACCTTCAAGGGAGGTTTGGGTTCCCTATCAAATGTCAGTGTCCCCACACCGACTGCTCTAACAATGCTGTCATCTCTGAGTACTACCTCTATATCAGTGCCACTCTCTGAAAGCTCTGAGAAGTACTCTCAGACTCCTGTCATATGACGTGAAGCCCCACTGTCAACATACTAGATACTTGACGATGCTCCGCTAGTGGAGGGAAATGCACAATCCCTCTCAACCTCCATGGCAAGTGATCCTGCACAAGTGAACTTACAAGCAATGAACCCAAACTCCCGGTCAAAGTGATCCATGAAGTCCTCTACCTCTGCTGATGCTGCCATGTTCTAGTTTTTCCCCTTCTTCTTCTTCTCCGGACATACAACTGCATAGTGTCCCATCTTCTGACAATTCCAACACTTCACCTTGGAATAGTCCTTTTGCGTGTTCCCCTATTTACCTTTACCTTTACCTTTGCCCCCACCGCTGCTTGTGGAAGCTTGCTTCTTTCCTTTGCCTTTCTTGCCTTCTGCCAACAGTGCTACATCTGCATCCTGCTCAACTGGTTTGGCTGCCCCAAGCTGGTTCTTTCTGATTTCTGTCTGTATGCAATCGTCCCAAAACCTCTCCCAAGAGGGAAGGGTCTCACGTGCACAAACCCCATCAGCAAAGTTCAGCCATGAACTGGGGAGGCCATTCACTGCAATCCTCACCAACTCAGTGGGTGGAATGACCTCTCCAACTTCTGTCAACTCATCTCTCACATTAGTAATCTTTGTGAGATATCCAGCTTTACTATCAGTCTTACTCATCTTAATGGTCTTCAGCTTCTCCCTTAGGACAATTTTCTGTTCTCATTGGTACTTTGGTAGAGATTGGTTAATGCTGTCCACATCTCATGAGCATTTCTCTTTCCTCTCACATGAGGAATGCAATGGTCTTTGATTCTGTCTAGAATTAGTCTCTTACCCTTGTTATTCTTTTTATTATAAGCTGCCAACTGAACAGCATCAATAGGCATATTAACAGGGTGCTGTGCATTATGCACCATGATTTCCCAGACTTTTGCCTCCTCAAAGATGCTCTGTAGTCTCTCCTTCCAAACACTGTAGTTACTATGCTCATCCAACCTATTCTCCACCCTCAAGCCCAAAGACATGCTTGCTGTCCTAAATAAGCTGCAAATAACACTGCTGTAGTAAAGGTAAAATTTTCTGTGTGAAAAATTAGCTTGCTGTAATTTCTGAGTGAAAAATCAGCTTGCTGTAATTTTTCCTTCTTGCTGTCCCAAACTGCCTTTTCAGCAAAATACCTCTGATACCATGTAGAAATTTCTGTTTCCCACCTCGGTTTTCAGTTTCATCTTATTTCTCCATATAGTTAAATGCCCATTTCCATAACCTTACATTCAACTAGTTGAAAAAATAAATATATTTTGAAAACACAAATTCTGGAAATTTTCACAATGCTAGAAATGCAGAAATAAAACTCAGCAAAATAAATCAGCCACACAGAAAAATAGACACGTTGATTTTTGGTCAATGTGACCCTGGAAAAACCCCTTACAACTCTTGGGGAAAACCAGTTCGAAAGCTCCTTATTTCTGGAAAAATGCCTTTTACAATGAGAGAAATACTCAGAAAAATCAGCAAGTAATAAATACAACTTATCTTGTTTTCCGCTCTTAACCACCGCCTCAAAAAACGTGTACACAGCAAAAACAGAACAGCAATAAATGTTGTACGGCCACCTCGATTTTCGTGCTGAGATTTACAGCATTAAATGCTGCTGTACGGACTCTCGATTTCTGTGCAAACATCATTAAATGCTATTGTACAGATTTCTCGATTTCTGTGCAGAAAAAAACAACAAAGCTACTATACGGATTTCTGACTCGTTTTCTGTGCAAAAGGACAGCCACTTGCTGTACGACCTGCCTCGAAAACTGTGCCAGAAAATCAGCAACTCAAGTCCTCGAAATCTGTGCCAAACCCTGATGTACGACCTCCTTGGAATGTGTGCCAAATATGCTGTACGGTCTTCCTTGAAACTCGTGTCCACTGCCTCAAAATCTGTGCCTTTCCTTTCTGTACGGACTTGCTAAAATGTTGCCTCGGTTTGTGTGCCAAGTTCTGTCCTCCTCCTCCTCACTGTCGAGAAATCTCCTTTGCTCTCCTTCTCTCCCAATTTGCCCATGAAAGAATGAATGACCTTTTCCCTCCTTTTCCTCCTCTAACCTAACCCTAAGTGACTTTTGGGGAATCCCTAAATCCAATGGCTGAGATAGCTTTAGATCTAGGGCTGAGATTAAATGCTCATTTAAATCTCAGTTTCTATTTTTCAATTCACCCCACTTTAATAAAGACCCACCTAGTCATTTATTTCCAAAGTCATTTTTCCTTTTCTAATTTTACGTTGACTTTATTAAAGTCACTTTAAAATTAGACTTTCGTAACTTTATCACTTAAAGTCACTTTTAAATTAGCTTTGACTTTATAACTTTATAAAGTCACTTGAGGAGAAAAATTAAATTCTTTTGGACACTTTTCCCTAGGCCAAAGATCAAAGCCTTAGGGAACCATCTGTCCTCCGGTAACCAAATTTCAACAGTCTTTTGACCTATAATAAAAACCTTGCTCATGAAACCCATGAAGCAAGCTTAACAAAAACACATTTTATTATCTTTGTTTTCTTCATGACATAAATACATAATTACATAGTCAATATGAAGATTGAACCTCGTTACACTTTCCAACACTCCCTCTTAACTAGGGAGGTATTCATACATAGTCACTTTCAATCTGAAGAATCTCATAATAAGAATCGAATTGGTAATCACATCTGTATAGCATCATATCAACCAGCATTGTCCTAGTCCAAGGCCTTGACTAACAGTCTCATCTCTCAACGAGACAATGTGCTACAATGTTGGCTAGACACATGACTTATAAACACCATAGTTATTGTCTCTCTAAGGTACATACTCTACCTAGGTGTTCCCAGAGTATGACCTTCTTGGACTATTCTTCTCTTGGGTAGCCAACCTTTAAAGAATATCGGTCCCCGACTACTCTTATCTTGAATGCCCTATCTTATTCTCAAAGAGTATCAGATGCTAGATGATTACCCAATCCTCCGTTTTGTCTTCCCAGGTGAAGACCAAAATGATGTGTCTATCCATTCTCTCCTCATGGCCTTCACTAAGACTTATGACTGTTAGTCCTGGTCTAGTGCATGACACATGAATTAAAGAATCATAGCGTCTCCTTTTAGGGCTTAACCAAACATTGGGGCTTCAACTTTGAGCAGTCATAATTCCTCAACCATGAGGAGTTATGTGGCGTGCCACCTACCGTTGGAATTGACATGGCGAGGAGAATCAAATTAAGATGGTCTTGAGTGCAATTTCAGTAATCTTCCCATCCAATGCAAGGCATCATGGCCACACCGCATGAGCTCCTCATTCTTCCAAGGGTTCTTGACTAGTGGAACTTCCAATCAATACTTAGACAAATATTAAGAGCGTTCAGGGCTTGATGTTGGAATCAATGACAACACCTTTCAATAGAAATCACTTCATTTGTAGTGGCAAAATGCTTTCCTGTCCTGCAAAGTTTGTCGACTACGAAGTGTCAACCGCAGAGTTGCCAACAACGAAGTCTGTCAATTGCGTAGACATCAATTGCTGGGAAAATTCTAGTCTTGCGCCTTCTGTCAGCCGTGCCAATGCACCATCACCCAAACACTTGACTTGAACCTTCCGCAGCGCAACAAGAAAATGTGCATTTAAATGTCAGGATGATTGCCATCCAGTGACTTCTATCAGTGAAGTGGAACTGTGTACCTTGGAACCCTACCAAACTTCAAACCATGATAACTCCTGATCCATTTGGAGTTATACCAAGTGCCATATACCGTTGGAGAGGTCTCTGAGAGGACTATCCAGTGAAACACTTAGTTTTCTCATTTGAGCTAAGGTATTAAGGCAAAAATGCCTTCAAAATGTCAAAGCTATAACCTCCATTCTTGACTCACCAATCTCCCCCTCAATTGGACACATCTAATTGCAATTGCCAACTTTGACAACTTTGACATCAATGGCAACACTCTTTGACATCGATGTCAACACAGACAACTTTGACATCAATAACAACACTTTGCGTAACACTATCCACATTTTTCATTTCTTGATTGCAGTTATGCTTTGTTTCATACATTTTTTCATATAAAAAAAACACCAATTTTATTCATAGCTTGAAGAGAAATCACATTGGTTATGTGCACAGTGCCCATACATTTTTCATAGACCTTTTATTTGTCCTAAAAGGACTTTGACACCGTCAACCGTAGCCCTACTAAAAACTAGTCCCTTTACATCATTTATAAACCAAAAGAAAGTCCATGTATAGTCAAATGGTAAGACATAAAACACCAAAGAAGCCTAACACCATGCCCTATATAACATGTGTAGAAAAATATACAAAAATAGAGTCTATCTTCTTAAATTTTCAAAGAAAGAAAACTCAGAACCTTGAAGAACAACTATTAAGAATGCCCTCTTTGTTATCCTCCAAAATCAAGAAACCTTCAGGACCTGTTGTGCTTTGCTTCAACAAAGCATTTGATTCCCCATTCTACTATCAATATATATGTGTGGAAGATAAGACTTAAAAAAGGTTTTCCACTTTTTTCATTTTGTCTCCAATAGGTTGAGAGACATAAAACACCAAAGAAGCCTAACACCATGCCCTATATAACATGTGTAGAAAAATATACAAAAATAGAGTCTATCTTCTTAAATTTTCAAAGAAAGAAAACTCAAAACCTTGAAGAACAACTATTAAGAATGCCCTCTCTGTTATCCTCCAAAATCAAGACACCTTCAGGGACCTGTTGTGCTTGCTTCAACAAAGCATGTGATTCCCCATTCTACTATCAATATATATGTGTGGAAGATAAGACTTAAAAAAGGTTTTCCACTTTTTTCATTTTGTCTCCAATAGGTTGAGAGTGATGTTGGAGATTTAATTGATGAATGATGTTGTAGATTTGATTGATGCGTTTCATTTAAATAACCACCAAACTGAGAGTTCCCATATCTCTTTATTTTTTTAGCACATCTTTCTAGAGCACGTTGTTATAGAAATATTAAGGTCATTAATTCTACATAATTGTTTGATTCTTCCCCTAGAACATCCTTGAACTTTACACCATGAACCTTAGATAGATAAAAAACTCCACTTGCACAACTAAAATCTAGAGTCCCTTGTTTGGTGCCTTATTAAAAAAACCGATGGATGGGATTTATAATTTTCTAGAGTTTCCATTTGCCTCGTACTCCTTTGTTTGGTAGGCATTTTGTGATTAGAAAGTATGGCTTTGGTTTGTGAGAGAACTTGAAAAGAAGGAATAGATTTTTCTTCCAAAATTTGGGCTTCCCTAAGCCCTTCTATGAAATGATCATAGAAGGTAAAACCTTATAGTCCCTAAGCCCTTTTTTGTTGTACCATTCCTTCAAATATTCTTCCATTGTTTCACCAACCCAAACATTTCGCTATTCAACGTCAACCTAGATGTATTGTGCATAAAGACACTTCATGAGGAATTGGGACATAGTTTCTTCATCCATTTTGCATAGCTTACATATTCTAGGCCCTTGTCCAGTTCTCTTCTGTAATGCGGCATGCCTCCCGTTAAATTGGACAACTAGGTCCAAACTCCATGTTGTGATGCTCAGATGAAGACACCAATATTTTTATTGGGTTCCTCTTTCAGAGAGGTGCAAGATTGATCTAAAGATCATCTTGATCCGATGAGCAGAACATTTATTTTGAATTTATTTTTTAATACTTTCAAAATATGTGCAGGTCGGCCTTAAGGTTTTACACCCCCAGCAAATGTGTCACACATTCTCAGTGATTGATATAAATAGAGTCAACGTTGGAGGACATTTCACTCATCTCCTCATCACACATATTTCTCTCTCCACTTCTGATTGGTTCGAGCTCCAAGGAGGCAAATCTGCGCTTCACACGTGGGAGAAGGACAAACACTGTTTTTGCTGCAGCTAGGGTTTTATCGCAGGTTTGACCAGCATTGACTTTGGTCAACGCATGGTCCAAAGGAGCTGATTTTTGGAATAGACTTAGATTTATGCAGTTCATACATTTTGGCACAAGAACCGAGGTCAAAGGTTGACCATAGACCGAGCTGTGTTGACTTTTACTTGCTGTTGTTTTGCGTTGACTTTTCTGGGCAGCGTTGATTTTTCTAGGGTTGACTTTGAGTTGACCGTTTGGCTGTTTTGAGAGTTGTTGTGACACATGCTGGGCTGGCTGACCAAGGAGACTTTGCTGGTTGAAGCATCTTGCTGATCGTCGTAACGCACCAACAAATATATATTTTTCTGGTTTGTCTTCTATTGATCCACTGGTATGTTCTATTAGTATTTTACTTAATGATTTATGTGATTGGTATCTAGTATTGAAGAGAAAGTAAAGTTGCATCAAGCATAGAACATGTACATAAATTAACCTGGTATCGGAGCTGAGGTGAAGACAAAGTCCTAATTTGTTGCAATCACCAAAGAAGAAAATGGGTTCCACAAACTATGGCTTCAAGGAGGATGACAAATTGACTGGGAAGGATGACTTCCATGCTTGGAAGATGATATTGGATCTTAAATTAGAAGACCAAGATGTCATGGACTAGGTGTAGGGTAAAATCCAAGAACCTTCATCCACTGCTATTGTTGCTGCCAAAACAAAGTACAAGAAGGGGGAGGTCAAAGCAAAACTGATGATCAGGGAATCCATTCATAAGAGTCTGGTGGCCTACATCTCTGAGCTAGGCACATCCAAAGAGATGTATGATAAGTTGGTCCTCATGTTCAAGGCCAACAATGCAAATCAAGTACTATTCTTCAAGAATCAATGGAAGAATTTGAAGAAAGGTAGGGATGAGTCTGTTTAATCATACTTTCTGAAGCTGACCGAGATCAGGAACAATCTTCTAGCTATTGGGGAGACAATAGCTGATCGAGAGATGTTACTCACCGCATTTGGAGGGTTCCCATCCGAATGGCATGTGTTCAACACTACCATTCTAAATAATAATGTGATACCTAACTTTGACGAAGTACTATTGAGATGCGTTCAAGAAGAGACAAGAATGAAGGAGTATGGAAATGAAGGAAATGCTGCCTACGCTGCTCATTCTAGAAAGAAGAACTTTGGTGGTCCAAAGAACAAAGGAAAAGCAGGGGCCCAAGGAAAGAAGGGCAAGTGTTTCACTTGTCATAGGCCAGGTCACTATGCTAGAGAATTTCCTTTCAAGAAGAATACTCCCAATGGTGATGACAACAACAACAATCTGAGGAATGGCAATCAAAGGAACAACAGGTTCAAGTTTAAGAGGAAGGCTTCCTTGGCGGAAATGATCAACCTTTAAAAAGGTCAAGAAACTCCAGGTATGAGAAATCAAATGTTGTTGATAAAAGAAATGAATACATTCTTGTATCTGCCCTCTTTGTTGCATCTCCACCCGACATTATGGATGTCTGGTTGATAGATAGTGGTGCCTCAAGGCACATCACTGGGTTCAAGGAAGCACTCTCTGATATGGTTGAGAAGGATACTAATCTGGAAATTATCCTTGGAGATAATGCCACATAACAGGGATTGTGACCCTCCACTTGTGTCAAGGTCAAGTCCTTCGCTTGCAGGATGTACTCTATGTATCAAATTTGAAGAAGAACCTTGTGTCTATATCGGCCATGGAAGACAAAGGTTTCAATGTGGCATTCACTGATGGAAAGGTGCGCATGTGGAAGAAGAGCTTCAAGGAAGCTATCACGATTGGGTTTAGAGTTGATACACTCTACCAGGTTGGAGGAAGTCCACAGGGAGCAATGACGTGATACTATCTGACAAACTGAACTAGGGCACCAGAGGTTTGGACACCTTCACTACAAGGCCCTTCTCGAAGCAGGGAAGGTGGTGACAGGGATGTCCGAGTTTTCAAATAATCATGAAGGTGTATGTAAGGATTGTGCCGAAGGAAAGCATACTAGGGGACCTTTCCCCTCAAGCGTCACAAAGACATCTGATGTCTTGCAATTGATCCATTCTGATCTATATGGTATGTTGCCCGTGACATCCTTGGGAGGATGCTCTTATTATATGACGTTCATAGATGACTTCTCTTGCAAAACCTGGATATACTTCTTAAAGAAGAAGGATGAGGCTTTCATGTGGTTCCGTACCTTCAAAGCCTTGGTGGAAAATATGACAGGGAAGAAGATCAAGATTTTGAGAACCGATAATGGCATTGAATATCAGACAAACGAGTTCAAGGACTTTTGCAGAGAGGCTGGCTTCAAGAGGGAGACCACAACTGCCTATACTCCTGAGCAAAATGGCGTTGCTGAACAAAAGAACAGGACCATTATGGAAGCTGCTCGTGCCATGCTATGTGACCAAGGTCTACCGAAGTTTCTGTGGGGAGAAGCTGTGAACACTGCTGTGTACATACAAAACCGATGCCCACATTCCACTCTAGACTCCAAAACTCCCGAAGAGGTTTTCTCTGGTAAGAAACCTGACGTCTCACATTTCAGAGTTTTTGGATGTCCTGTTTATTTTCATGTGACGAAATAAAAGAGGAGCAAGCTGGATGCTTTTGGGAAGAAAAGAATGTTTGTGGGCTACAACGAAACTTCGAAGGCCTATAGAGTCTATGTGCCTGGTCAAAGGGAAGTGGAGATATGCCACGATGTCACCTTTGATGAAGATGCTTCCCTGAGGAAAGTAGTCAATCTTCTGAGATCTGAGGGAGATCATGAAGCAAGGCCTGGAAATCAAGAAGAACCGAAGGATGAGACGATGCCTGATGTTGAAGGATTGATGGACCCGATTGATCCACCTCCTTCACTGGGAAAGAGACCATCATGGCTCAGGGACACTCTCGAGGATGCCGAGGGACATATGGCCCCAAGGGGGACATTCCGTGAAAGCAAGAAGCCGAGTAGATACCATGGGTATCTAGCAACCATGAGTACTATTGTACAATGTGAGCCTAGATCTTTTGAGGAAGCCGTAAAGCATCAAGTTTGGAAGGATGCTATGCACGAAGAGTATGAGTCCATAATGAAGAATGATGTCTGGGATGTGGTTCCAAGACCAAAGGACAAAGCAATTGTCACCTCGAAATGGCTCTACAAGATCAAGCATGGATCTGATGGAAGTGCAGAAAAGTTCAATGCAAGGTTTGTTGCCTGTGGCTTCTCTCAAAAGGAAGGCATAGACTATGATGACATATTTGCACCTGTGGCCCGATATACCACCATTCGATCTATTATAGCCCTTGCTGCTACGCAAGGATGGAGTCTCCATCAGATGGATGTGGAACACCAGACGCATTTACGCATGGTGCAATAAAGGAAGGGGTATATGTGGAACAACCTCTGGGGTTCGAAGTCTAGGATCGAGACACCCATGTCTGCAGGTTGAAGAAAGCCCTCTATGGGCTGAAGCAAGCACCCAGAGCTTGGTACGAGAGGATAGATAGCTACCTGATGAAGCTGGGCTTCACTCGTAGTAATGCTGATCCGAACCTTTACTTCAAGGTTGTCAAGGAGAAGCCTCTCATTCTGGTGCTGTATGTGGATGACGTCTTCCTGACAGGTGTTGACCCTCTCATTCATCAGTGCAAGAGGGAGCTCGCTACTGAGTTCGAGATGAAGGACCTAGGACTGATGCACTATTTCCTAGGCCTGGAGGTCTGGCAAAGACCTCGCAAAATTTTCCTTTCTCAAGGAAAATACATTGTGAAGCTTTTGGAAAGATTTGGTATGGTGGACTGCAAGTCTGTGTCGACACTGATGGAGCTCAACTTTAAGAAGTTGAGCGGCAGCACTGCTGGGCTCGTGTTAGCAAATCCTACGGAGTATCGTCAACTCGTAGGGGCCCTGATGTTCTTAGTGAACACCCGTCCCGATATATGTTTTGCAGTGAACACTTTGAGTCAACAGATGGTTGAGCCTCATCACTTTCACTGGGTTGGTGCCAAGAATCTTCTGATATATCTTTGGGGCATAATAAACCATGTGCTGAGATACACTACTGGGAGCATGACACTCCTTGGATATACTGATGCCGATTGGGCTGGCAGTGTGGTGGATCGTAAGAGCACATTGGGATGCTGCTTCAATATTGGTTCCGCTTCGATATCATGGATGAGCAAGAAGCAGAAGTCGGTGGCTTTGAACACCACAGAGGCCAAATACATTGCAGCGAGTATGGCCTGTTGTGAAGTAGTTTGGTTGCGAAAGCTCTTTAGTGAGTTGTTCGGACATGTGTTAGATACCACCGTGATACTCTGTGATAACCAGAGTGGGATTCGCTTGTCCGAGAATCCCATGTTCCACAATCGATCCAAGCATATTGATATCAGGTACCACTTTATCCGAGATATGGTACAACGAAGTGCCGTAAGGCTCGATCATATAGGAATTGATGAGTAGGTTGCGGATATTCCGACAAAGCCCCTGGGGAAGGTCAAGTTCCCAACCTTCCGTGAGAGTCTTGGTATCGTGGAACGACCCTATGATGTGGGTCTTGTTGGACGATGAGCTCTGGGAGCTTTGGGGGGCTTTGGGGATAGCTTCTCGGAGCTATAAGCACTCACGGGGCTAGGCTTGCTGAACCTTGTGGTGCTTCTGCCCCACTGTTACGATGTTTGATTGCACAGGTGGATGGAGTTCTCCCTAGTTGAGAGGGAGTGTTAAATTGGACAACTTGGTCCAAACTCCATGTTGTGATGCTCAGATGAAGACACCAATATTTTTATTAGGCTCCTCTTAGGTGCAAGATTGATCCAAAGATCATCTTGATCTGATGAGCAGAACATTTATTTTGAATTTATTTTTTAATACTTTCAAAATATGTGTAGGTTGGCCTTAAGGTTTTACACCCCCAACAAATGTGTCAGACACCCTCAATGATTGATATAAATAGAGTCAACGTTGGAGGACATTTCACTCATCTCCTCTTCACACATATTTCTCTCTCCACTTCTGATTGGTTCGAGCTCCAAGGAGGAAAATCTACGGTTCACACATGGGAGAAGGACGAAGACTGTTTTTGCTGTAGCTAGGGTTTTACTGCAGGTTTGACCAGCATTGACTTTGGTCAACGCATGGTCCAAAGGAGTTGATTTTTGGCATAGACTTCGATTTATGCAGTCCGTACATTTTGGCACAAGAACTGAGGTCAAAGGTTGACCATAGACCGAGCTGCGTTGAATTTTACTTGCTGTTGTTCTGTGTTGACTTTTCTAGGCAGCGCTGACTTTTTTGGGGTTGACTTTGAGTTGACCGTTTGGCTGTTTTGAGGGTTGTTGTGACACATGCTGGGCTGGCTGACCAAGGAGACTTTGCTGGTTGAAGCATCCTGCTGATCGCTGTAACGCACCAACAAATATATATTTTTCTGGCTTGTCTTCTGTTGATCCACTGGTATGTTCTATCAGCGTTTTACTTAATGAATTATGTGATTGCTGTCTAGTATTGAAGAGAAAGTAGAGTTGCATCAAGCATAGAACATCTACATAAATTAACACCTCCCCTATCTGTGCCTTATTCTTTATCGCTAATTACAAGAAAATTCATCTCTATTTTGCAGCTTTTAGCTTCCAAACTACTTTCCACCACTAGGCTAGTTCTTGCATATTAGATACAAACATTGCCCTACATCCTTAGCAGGCCATGAACTCTCCCAAATCTTGATATTTGGACCATGAAGGTTATCCACATACGAGTTCCACAATGCTACATTCTTCTCGTCCAATCTCAAAGTTTGAGCATTCACCCATTCTTGATGCCATAAATTGTTGATGTCTGGTCTGCCACTTGGTTTAATGTAAAGAGCGTGTTGCCACACAATCTAGCAAGGGTCTTAGGAGGGGGACCTAAGGGACAACTACTAGACCAAATGACAACAACGTGACAAAGACCCACTGTCACCTTAGTCAGTGTCCCCTACTCTTTACAGACTTTCATTGATGGGAGGAGTCTTGGTATGAAGGAAATCACTAGAGAAATAGGATCAGTGGCTAGGTATGATGTGATATCCAAAGACCATTCAAAGGAGAGACTTGGATAATGGCAATCTTGCTCCAAAAGCAAGATAAAGGCTCTCCAAGAAAGGCTTATGAGGAGGCCTAGACCTAGGAGGGGGGGGGGGTATACTCAATACAAGGGATACACCTAAATCAAGGCTTCCTAAGGGAATAAAAGGACCTCTCTTAGGGTTTTGTGAGATAGTAATCATATAAGGATTTGGGACCATAAGAGAGACCTAGGGGAATCCAAGTAAGGCCTTGGGTTTTCAAAATCGGAAGAGGAATAAAATACCCTAGGTCAGGCAAGGATGAGATAGGTCAAGGAATGATTAACATCGAACAAGTTTTCAAGAACAAATGACCTAAGAAATGCCGCTAACCTAGGAAGGTGAAGGATGGAAACGGTTTTGGAGCTAGGGCTTGAGATTTCTCTCAAACTACCCACAAGAATTGCTTGAAACTTTGAGGGCAGCTAGAAGAAAGGACAACACAATAGTGTACCAAGTTACCAAATCACATTCCATGGAGATGTCTCTAATGCAATTCACACTAGGCCCTAGCTAGCCTTCTAGGGTTAGGGAAGAAAATGGAAAAAAGTGAAAGGAAAATGTTTAAGGTTGACCAACTAGGACTAGGACCCAGTGACTTAACAATTGGGAGAAATGGAGTCAAGATGAACTTTGATGAAGGAATTTTGCTCTATCAACGAGTTCAGTGCAGCTTTCACTAACACTAATGAGGCGACGACCCAACAACAAAGGAATTTATACTTCGTTTGGCCAAAAATGATGGAGTTTCAAGGATGCAATAAGCATAACTAGCCTCTAGGAACATTTGTTTGCAATGTCTAACATGTAATGCATGCAATACTTCAAAATCCTAGTGTTTTCATGAATTCACATTTCAATTAGGGCACATTAAGATTGTGACAATATATTCCTTACATTAATCATGTAACAAGGTAGAGAAATAGCATCAAAATAGCACTTACAAGACACAACGAATATATCCATCCATCATATTTGCAATTAGAAGCTCCAAGACAAGAATAGCGACAATCCAAACATCAATATGCATAAACAACACCATCCAATTTCATCCATCAATTGCAAGTTTTATTTATTTTTCAAGAGAAAAATCCCAACCCAAATGATGATGAGTTACAAATGAAGATCATCTTTTATTTATATGAGCCATAAGGAGTTTGATTTAGTCTAATTAGCCTAATGAGCCCCTAAAAACAACTTTAATGTGCAAAATAACAACCCTATTGGTGACAAGCCCACTAAATAGTGCATAAGTACTCAACAAGCCTTCCTAATGAGGCCAAAATAATAGAATAATGATGCAAAAGGGCCGTTGGAAGGCCTAGACAAGTCCTCCTTGTGTCAAGATGAAGAAGAGGATTCTCAAAATGAATGACCAGGGGGTGGCCCCTTGGTTTCCAGGTAAAACATTTGTTGTGCTCCCAAGTAGCAGTGGGGCACAATCAATGGTCTCATGGGTCTACAATTGGATCGAACATGTTAATGCTCCATCAGTAAGGGCTAGAATGATGATACAAGCCCTCCCATGTCTCTCCGGATGAGACAAAACCTTGTTTGGGCTCTGGATCAACTGACAAGTGTTAGGTACAAGTGTGTGGCCGACTGGGCAACGTGGTCCAAGTGCATCATCATGTTTGTATGAACGAGCACGAACAAGTAATGCGTGGTGCTGAAGAAGCCCATGGCGTGGCAATCAATGTTCTGCTATGGTGGAGGCTAATGGCTCTCAACGCTCACCCAAATGCCATCATGACCCTTTGGAGGGCTTGGATCTCATATAGGGAGGCCAAGCCCAAGATGAAAACCCACCTACAATCCTGTATAAGATCCAACGCGTCTCCTCACCTTCCAGTACAACAATTCATTAGTGCAATTGAGTAAATAGCTTGCAAACCAAGGGTAAAAGTGGACACTTTATAGTGGCATGCCCTTCTAAATGGGCTTTAGAAGGTATAGGTGTTTCCTTGCTCAAGAAGAGAGGTTAATAAAGGACCCTATTAGGTAGTTTCAACCTCTTAGGGAGTGACAGGTCCATGGTACATCCATCAAATGGTAGGTGTCATGTGAAATGATGGTGGAACGGAGTGGGTCAATAGGGAAGCTCCAAGTCACATGCCATGGTACAAAGGTAGCTATAATGAGGGAGGCCCACACATTAGGTGTATAGATGTAGGAGGGAGCAATCGTGCAAAATGAGTTACCCCGACCGTTTTTTTTCCACCCTTCTTCATATGCATTTTGCCTTTTATTGATTTTTCTTTCTTTTAATTACTCGAGGATCAAGTGAATGAGAGCATGATGCATATGATAAAGCAATGAATACCCTGTTAAGGTTGGGCAACTCATCGGCCACTAGGGACAATTATGGGTTCTTTAATAATGCTTGGGTTCACATAGGGGCCCTAGGAACTGGGGTGATGGCCATAATGATATGGGGTAGAGATCATGTTTGGCTTTTTCCCACGTGTTAAATTTTTATGTCTTGACCATATTTTGCATTTTATGATACATTTCTTGTTGTAAGTGACCAAATTATGCTTTTAACTTTCTTTTTAATTGCATCAACCTTCAGGGCATTGTTTCAGGTCTGACCTAAAGTATGGACAAGTGGAGGGGGAGGCTATCCTTGCGGACCTAGTGGACAAATGTGGACCCGGATGGGAAAAGTGTGAAAAGGGATTATTATGAGCGAAGGGGAGTAATGGATATGGTGTAGGGAAGCGAGACCACCGAACCAAAATTGGGGCTTCCCATGTAGTGCCACTCCTAAAGCTAGTAGCCAATAAAGGTGATCCCACGGGACTAGGATGCAAAATTAACCACCAAGTTGGGACAAGGGAACAAGAGTATAGACCGAGCCCATTTTTTCTGCTGAATCCCCCCACTAATCAATGTCCAAATGTGTCCAAGATAAGCAAGCAAAAACACCCTATTACATAATGAAAAGCCATACCTTTAGGGTTTGAAGGCCCACCTTCAAACACACAATCATAACAGATGGGCGAGGGCACATAATGGTTAGCTTAGGTGGTGTAGAATGGTGGCACATCGAGCTATTCGCTGGCTGACAACAAATCTAGGGGAAAATTTCTGTTATTGGGGTTACCCACTGGTGGTGTGTAACAAATCCCTTCCTCATGAATAATCTCTATCTTTTCATTCGGGAATCTTACGAAATTAACACTCTATCCAAGGATCAACGCAAACCCCTGTTCACCATGCCCCACCCACCGAGCTAACCAGTCCCCAATCAAAGGAAAGACTTGTCCAATTGCTGTCTAGTGAGTCGAGCTATTACGTACATTCTTCCTTGGATTCCTAATCTTGTCAATTAAAGTTCTAGTCCTAATATATTTATGCACTATAATATGCTTCCACCATCCCTCAGTTTTAACGACTCTTCATAAGCTCTTAGCTGCTAGGGATTGCCCAAAGAAATGAGCGCCTTTTAACCGCTAGCCTCCTACCTTGGGCTTTGCTATATCCTTCCATTTCATTGGAGGAATTCCTTCATTTTTCTTTTTGCCTATCCACAAAAATTTGAAGCATTTTTTCCATATTGTTCCAAGGCTCCTTTGGGAATGTAAGCAAAAGAGTGCTAAAATGTTGTGCTTGCTTCCGATTCTATTTTTATCAGTGTCAATCTTCCCCCAATGACAACCATCTACTATTCTAGCTTTAGTTTTTCCTAGTCTCTAGGCCCAATCTTTCTTCCTATATTAATTTGGATTTAGAAAAATCACTAGATATTTGAACCCTATGTTGATGTTGATGTTGCTCAGACATGTGTTCTAGACTTAGGAGGTATCAATGAGGCTAGGAACCCAAGAGTGGAAAAAAAATCTCCAAGCACAGTTTATTTGAAAGTGTTAATTAAATTAATTAATCAGTTTTCATTATTTTCCCAAGTTTTAACTTAGGGATATAGATTAATTAATTAGTAATAATTGAGACATGGTCGATTTTCCTTTAGAGACTTCTAGTAAAGTTTCTAAGTGATCTTAGCCATCGATTAAATCATTTTAGATCTAGAGCTTGGCTGTTGATTTCTCAGAGAGAGATTATAAAGGAAATCGATGGGCAGTTTTGGAGATCAATTCATTGCAATGAAGAGGACACAGTGATAGCATGGGGTTGACACCGGTGAGGGTTTCTCCAACAATTGGAGCAGTAAATATTTTCAGAGTTTTTCATTATTTTTCTTCCAACTTCCGAGATCTGGAGGAGGAATTCTCTCAGAGTTATTCTGCAGACAGAAAAGGCTGATTGCAGGCATGAGTGCGGGTTGTAGGAAGGAGTTTGGAAGAGGAAGCCAAGGGTTTAATACCCAAATTGATTTCTAGAATTTATTGGAGGAATTTATTTTCTTTTGAGGGCTTCAACAAGATTGAGGGATCAAGATAAGTTGGATGGTGCATCTAACTTTGGTGGTTGGAAGATCTGGTGCCTTCTTATTTTAAAAGAACATGGACTGAAGGAGTTTGTTACGACACATATTGCTGTCCCAACATATTCTATCATGTTGTATGAATACTGGAAAGATGATGCCAAGGCTAGGCATATTATTCTAAATGGGGTCAAGGACCACATAGTTCCACATTTAGCGGAAGAAGATACAACTAAGAAGATGTGGGATGCCATCAACAGATTTTTCCAGGATACAAATATGAATCAAAAAATGATCCTAAGAGAGAAGCTCAGAAGCACTAAACAAAATAAGGGAGAAAACATTGCCAGTTATCTCACTTGCATCAAGACAATTAAAGATGAGCTAGTAGCCATTGGAGAGAAGGTAGATGACGGAGAGCTTATGAGAAAAACTTTGAATGGTTTTCAAAAGTATTGGGATGTTTTTGTGCAAGTGGTTATTGGAAGATCTGATTTTCCTAGTTGCGAACGCTTGTGGAATGACTTCACAGAAGATGAGCTTCGACTGAGCCTTGTTAAAGGAAACATTGGTACTAGCAGCAGTTCTGAGTAGAAGGGAGATGATAACGAGAATGTTTCTCTTGCAAACAAGGGCAAAGTGAAGAACGGATCCTGTAAAGGGTCCAACTTTAAGGACATGTTGAAGATCAAGTGCTATGGCTGTTATGGGTTTGGTCTTTAGTAGTTTACTGCAAGGCTCTGAAATTGTCATGGAAATGTCTCAAGCTTCATCCAGAGCAAAACCCATTTTTTTTAAATAAGCAAATTTCTACCTAACAAATTGCCAAAGCAGGCTTGAATGCAATTTCAAGGAATGAAATATTGGGTGGTATATAAGAATAAAATTCGCTGATTGACAAATACAATTGTGAAGAATTTTGTTCAAACAGGCTATTGTGGGATTAAATAACCCATAAAATTTTGAGTGAAGGCGAGTGTTGTTTTGGTTGGTGAGTTAAGCTCTGTTAGATTCACAATAGAGATCGTAGAATAAGTCAATGGTTAAAATGTCGTTGATATCAAAACGCTTGCCTAGACTTGAGTCATGTTGCTTTGATTGGTCATGCGAACTTTGACGGATTTACAGGACAGTTTAAAATAATTAGTGTTCTACAATGCTAATGATATTGGTGCAATTGAAATATTTTTTCTGTTACGTTCATCTGTTATATCTGTGCCAGTAAATGAACAAAATCAAGTTTTAAATTTTACAAGTTTAAATCAAAATAAGGTAGATATGCTGCTTGATTTGAGTAAAGCTTATACACATGTATTGAACTACTGGTTTTCTTTGTTTAAAATAGTTTGGCACAAGGAAACATTTGGTGTAAAATTATGGGTGCACAGGTATGCATGCGCTCATGTCTCCCTTATTATGTTTGAGGCCCCTGTTATGCATGGTTTGATTTTGTGAGGGCGTTGGGCCCTAAATGACACTTGGTTAGATATTGCTGATTTACACAGCTGAATTGGTTTGTTTCTAAAATTGTTTTTAATATCATAATTTAAATTTTGAAAAGGCACTGCTATTTGTAATATCCCTTTTGGGAAATTTACCCTTAACGCACAATTCTGATATATGGTTTTCAATGAATATAAGAAATACTTGTAATTCATCACAACATTACAATACACATTAATCTATGATATAGCGATGCTCTTTAACGGGATATACAACAGCACAATAAATAGTTTAGCAGCCAGACAATTACACAAACAATTATTTATAATCTAACGTTGATTCAACAAATGATTACAGACTGACAACCTCATAACAGAGTTTACACCAGCAATCAGAGACCTATCTCAGCACCACTAACCGATCTTACTGGTTGCTCCACACTGTTGATAACACTGTGTTAAAATTGGACAACTAGGTCCAAACTCCATGTTGTGATGCTCAGATGAAGATACCAATATTTGTATTGGGTTCCTCTTTCGGAGAGGTGTAAGATCGATTTAAAATTGTTCTTAATCTGACGAGCAGAATATTTATTTTGAATTTATTTTTAATAATTTCAAATATGTGCAGGTCGGCCTTAAGTTTTTACACCCCCAGCGGATGTGTCACACACCTCAATGATTGATATAAATAGAGTCAACATTGGAGGACTTTTTCACTTATCTTATCCTCACACATCATCTCCTCATCTGATTTAGTACGAGCAACTTGGAAGCAGTTTCGGTTCACACGTGGGAAGAAGGACGAATTTACTGCAGTTAGGGTTTGGACGAATTTACTGCAGCTAGGGTTTCCACACAAGTTTGACCAGCATTGACTTTGGTCAACGCATGGTACAAATAGGCTGAAAATTGGTGGAGACTTAGATTTTGGAAGGCCGTACATAGTGGCACAAGAACTGAGGTCAAAAGGTTGACTGAAGACCGAGCTGCGTTGACTTTCTTGCTGTTGTCATGCGTTGACTTTTCTGGACAACATTGACTTTTCTAGGGTTGACTTTGAGTTGACCATGTGGTTGTTTTGAGGGCTGTTGTGACACATGCTGGGTTGGCTGACCAAGGAGACTTTGCTGGTTGAAGCATCCTGTTGACCGCCGTAACGCACCACCACATTTTTTCTGTTTCTGGTTTGTCTTCTGTAGATCCACTAGTATGTTCTATCAACATTTTACTTGATTGTTTATGTGATTGCTGTAGTAAAAAGTAAAGTTGCATCAAGCATAGAACATCTACACAAATTTACATGGTATCAGAGCTAAGGTGAAGACAAGCCCTATTTGTTGCAATTACCGAAGAGGAAAATGGGTTCCACAAACTATGGCTTCAAGGAGGATGACAAATTGACTGGGAAGGATGACTTCCATGCTTGGAAGATGATATTGGATCTCAAATTGGAAGACCAAGATGTCATGGACTATGTGCAGGGTAAAATCCAAGAACCTCCATCCACTGCTGCTGCTGTTGCCAAAACAAAGTACAAGAAGGGGGAGATAAAAGCAAAGCTGATGATCAGGGAATCCATTCATAAAAGTTTGGTGACCTACATCTCTGAGTTGGGCACATCCAAAGAGATGTATGATAAGTTGGTCCTCATGTTTAAGGCCAACAATGCAAATCAAGTACTATTCTTCAAGAATCAATTGAAGAATCTGAAGAAGGGTAGGGATGAGTTTGTCCATTCATACTTTCTGAAGCTGACCGATATCAGGAACAATCTGTTGGCTATTGGGGAGACAATAACTGATCGAGAGATGGTACTCACCGCACTTGGAGGGCTCTCATCCGAATGGCATGTGTTCAACACTACCATTCTAAATAATAATGTGATAGCTGACTTTGACGAAGTACTGTCAAGATGCGTTCAAGAAGAATCAAGAATGAAGGAGTATGGAAATGAAGGAAATGCTACATACGCCGCTCATTCTAGAAAGAAGAACTTTGGTGGTCCAAAGTACAAAGGAAAAGCAGGGACCCAAGGAAAGAAGGGCAAGTGTTTCACTTGTCATAGGCCAGGTCACTATGCTAGAGAATGCCCTTTCAAGAAGGATTCTCCTGATGATGATGACAACAACAACAACCAGAGGGATGACAATCAAAGGAACAAAAGTTTCTAGGGAAAGAGGAAGGCTCCATCCGGCGGAAATGATCAACCTTTCAAAAGGTCAAGAAATTCCATGTATGAGGAATCAAATGTTGTTGATAAAATAAATGAATACATTCTTGTATCTGCCCTCTCTATTGCATCTCCACTCGACACCATGGATGTCTGGTTGATAGATAGTGCTGCCTCAAGGCACATCACTGGGTTTAAGGAAGCACTCTCTGAGATGGTTGAGAAGGATACTAATCTGGAAATTATCCTTGGAGATAATGCCACATATCCCATGAAAGGGACAGCGACTGTGACCCTCCACTTGTCTCAAAGTCAAGTCCTCCACTTGCAGGATGTACTCTATGTACCTAATTTGAAGAAGAACCTCGTGTCTATATCAGCCATGGAAGACAAAGGTTTCAATGTGGTATTCACTGATGGAAAGGTGCGCATGTGGAAGAAGAGCTTCAAGGAAGCTATCACGTTTGGGTCTAGAATTGATACAGTCTACCAGGTTGAAGGAAGTCCACTGGGAGTAATGACATGAGATGCTATCCGATAGACCGATAATGGCACTGAATATGAAGTCGGTAGCCTTGAGCACCGCTGAGGCCGAATACATTGTAACATGTATGGCCTGTTGTGAAGTCACTTGGTTGCGAAAGCTCTTCAGTGAGTTGTTCGAGCATGTGCTAGATGCCACCATTATCCTTTGTGATAACTAGAGGGGGATTCGTTTGTCATAGAATCTCGTGTTCCACGATCGATCCAAGCATGTTGATGGCTGGTACCACTTTATCCGGGATATGCTACAACAAGGCGTCGTAAGGCTCGATCATAGGAACTGATGAGCAGGTCGCGGATATTCTCACTATGCCCTTGGGGAAGGTCATGTTCCTAACCTTTCGTGAGAATCTTGGAATCGTGGAATGGCCCTTTTCTGAGGGTCCTGTTGGACGATGAGCTCTGGGAGCTCTGGGGGGCTTTGGGGATAGCTTCTCGGAGCTATAAGCAACCACAGGGCTAGGCTTACCGTGTTGGACATTGGATAAACCAACGCTTCCCGTGTGTTTCGCGACATGGACTAACTGCCTTTCTTGGATCCTTATCTCTGGCGATGCGATCGTTGACTAACACCTGCGGGTTTTGGTCTAACGACAATCGTGATTCCCAATAAGTGGTATCAGAGCATAGCTCACGAGTTCAATACACACCCGGCTCGCGTTGGGGGGGGGAGTTTGTTGGACATTGGATAAACCAACGCTTCCCATGTGTTTCGCGACATGGACTAACCACCTTCCGTGGATCCTTATCTCTGGCGATGCGATTGTTGACTAACACCCGTGGGTTTTGGTCTAACGGCAATCATGATTCCCAATATGCCGAACTTTGTGGGTGTGCTTGGACCCCACCGTGATGATTGAGTTGGTTCGCCTCTCATGATTTGTGCCCCATATGCATCCTACCCATTTGAGTTCCAAACTCATGGGAAGTACCTCTCATTTGGCCAATGAGGTGGGAAAAGCTAGAGACTAGTAGCAAAGATTGATGGACGCATCAGAGATTGTCGTACTCTCTATATATGATGACATGTGTCCAACCACTTGATTTGGGATCAAGTCTAGTGAGGTTTCAGACCTCCTACTGACTTCGGGTCAGATAAACCAACTTTGGGTTGGTATGTGACTCTTTGAGTCCATGTGATGTTTCAGACCTCCAACTGACTTTAGGTTAGTGAGACTAACTTCGGGTTAGTATATATAACTCTCTTGAGTCCAAGCGAGGTTTCTGACCTCCTATTGACTTCGGGTCAGGTAAACCAACTTCGGGTTGGTATGAGACTCTTTGTGAGTCTGATAGAGGTTTCAGACCTCTGGGCCGAATTTGTCAGCCGAGGAATGATGTCTTTGTGATTGACCCACTTCTGTTTCGAAATAAAGAGGTCGGCAAAGCAAGTTACGCCGGGATGACCCACGATGTTTGATTGCACAGGTGGATGGAGTTCTCCCTAGTTGAGAGGGAGTGTTAAAATTGGACAACTAGGTCCAAACTCCATGTTGTGATGCTTAGATGAAGATACCAATATTTGTATTGGGTTCCTCTTTTGGAGAGGTGTAAGATCAATCTAAAATTGTTCTTAATCTGATGAGCAGAACATTTATTTTGAATTTATTTTTAATAATTTCAAATATGTGCAGGTCGGCCTTAAGGTTTTACACCCCCAGCAGATGTGTCACACATGTCAATGATTGATATAAATAGAGTCAACGTTGGAAGACTTTTTCACTTATCTCATCCTCACACATCATCTCCTCCTTTGATTTAGTACGAGCTCCTTGGAAGCAGTTTCGGTTCACACGTGGGAAGAAGGACGAATTTACTGTAGCTAGGGTTTGGACGAATTTATTGCAGCTAGGGTTTCCATGGAAGTTTGACCAGCGTTGACTTTGGTCAACACATGGTCCAAATAGGCTGAAAATTGGTGGAGACTTCAATTTTGGAAGGCTGTACATATTGGCACAAGAACTGAGGTCAAAAGGTTGACCGAAGACTGAGCTGCGTTGAATTTCTTGTCGTTGTCTTTCGTTGACTTTTCTGGGGTTGACTTTGAGTTGACCATGTGGTTTTTTTGAGGGCTGTTGTGACACATGCTGGGTTGGCTGACCAAGGAGACTTTGCTGGTTGAAGCATCCTATTGACCGCCGTAACGCACCACCACATTTTTTCTGTTTCTGGTTTGTCTTTTGTAGATCCACTGGTATGTTCTATTAGCATTTTACTTAATTGTTTATGTGATTGCTGTAGTAAAAAGTAAAGTTGCATCAAGCGTAGAACATCTACATAAATTTACACACTGGCTCCCCCAGACTTGAATAAGCCAGTACCCCTAAACTCTTGCAGCCTTTTGTTCATTCACGTTTATGCTGTCCGCAGCTTAAGAATTAGTTCCCTGCTGTCACAGGTACTCAACTCTACCTTAGACAGGCTCTGGATGCACCCTATCAATTAATAGACCAAAAAAAGTGGTTTAAGCTCATTAACATCACCATCAACTGCACCCTGCCGCACATTGTATTCATTTCCATGAGCTTCTCCATGTTTGATTGATTCTGAGTGCTGTTCTCCTCAGTCGCATGGCCGTTGCCCAGGAGCTGAGCAGACAGGTATTATAGACCTAATGGAGACAGCAAGTGCTGGATTCAGAGATGGGATAGCACCCTATCCCATCTTGAATGCCTCATTTTGACTTGGTTCTATAAGAAGAAGAAGAGTTTGACTGGCTTTTCCCTTAGGAGAGGGGTTTTGCCCTGGTTGCCTACATCTTGTGTTTTTTGTTCTTGTGATCTTCATACATTTATGATTTGGTAGTTGGTAATTAAAGGCCAACACAAATCACAAGTAATTTAAAGAAAAGAGGAATCAAAACCCTAATTTCTACCTAGATTGATTTTTGTGGAACACAAATGATTCTGTTTTGTATTAAAAAGTCATTATGGTCATACACGTGTGGAAAAGTGTAACTAGGTTCGGTCTTCATAATGACATGTAGTTATGAGTTTATGTAAAGAAGAGATAAAGGAAAATAAAATGTATTTATTGTATTACTTGCATCATGGGTTTCATGAGCAAGAATTTTTTTTATGGGTCAAAGACTTCTTGATGTCTTTAGGATTTTGTCATCTTGTGATAAAGATAATTAGAGTCATGTAAATGAAGTCATGTTACACTTAGAAGTTGTCTATTAGCCCTCCAAAGACAAGCACAATCCTCTTGAAAGTCAGCTTCCTAAACAACATGAGAAGATCCTCATGTCGACTAACATAAATATGACACGTCAGTTCACTTGCTCATGTCGACTCACATAAATATGACACGCTAGTTCACTTGCTCATGTTGGCTAAAAAAGAATCCCAAGAAGCAGTATCCTAAAAAACATGGTCCTAAACCAAACGAGGGCCCTAAGCAATTTCAGCCGCAAACTGAAAAATCAAATCACCAAAATAATAAGGCAAATCAAAACAAAGGGAAGAAGACAGATAGACATTGGACCTTTTGCAATCGGGATGGCCAATTAGAGTCCAAATGTTTTAAGAAGATGGAAGCCTTAGAAGCAACAATGTATAAGCACAACATCAATTTGGAGCACTCATCACCTTCATCTTCAGGCATGGCACTTTTTGCTTGTGGTTGTCAAGCATCAAGATTGGGTTATGCATTAAATGTATCTTCTTCCTCTCCTTCTCATGAGTGGCTCATTGATTCTGGAGCTTCTTACCACATGGCTGAAATAAATCCATGTTTTCTTCTTTAAATGATTGTAACACCAAACATACTTATGTTGGTGATGATAGATCTCTTAGTGTTGTAGGATCTGGAACCACTCATCTAGATAATGGTCAGTTTAATGATGTACTATGTGTTCCTACCTTGTCATGCAACCTTCTATCTGTTTATCAGATAACTCATTTAGGTGAAGGGAAAATAGTAGAATTCTCACCTCATGATGTTGTAATCAAGGACCTCAAAGATCCTAAACATATTTTAGCTAATGGCATTGCTGATGATTCCACAAGGTTATATAAGTTTGACAACTTTGGGTCATCCTCTCTTCCCTCTGTTTTTGTTGCTCATAATGATGATGTGAGCAAACTTTGGCATGAGCGATTTGGTCACTTAAACTATCGCTCTCTTCAAACTCTATGTAAGGAAAATATGGTGACGGGCCTTCCTATGATATCTTGCCGAGATGGTGTTTGCTCTGGATGTGTACTTGGAAAACATCATCACGATAGTTTTGACAAACGTGCCTCTTGGCACGCTTCAGCCCCTTTGCAGCTTGTGCACAGTGATTTATGTGGTCCACTTCTTGTTGTTTCTTTCTTTGCTTGCAAGTACTTCTTAACTTTCATTGATGATTTTTCCAGACGCACTTAGGTATATTTCTTAAAACTCAAGAGTGAAGTTTTTAACATGTTCTTGGCCTTTAAGGCCTTTGTTGAGAAACAATCTGGACATCAAATTCTTAAGTTAAGATCAGACAATGGCAGAGAATATGTTAACAACAAATTTATCAACTTTTGCATTGAGCATGGCATTCAATTGCAACGTACTGTTCCATATACTCCACAACAAAATGGTGTAGCTAAAAGGAAGAATCGCACCTTAAAAGAAATGGCTAATTGTATGCTTCAATCTAAAGGACTTAGTCTCAATTTTTGGGTAGAAGCAATTAACTGTGCAAATTACATAGTAAATTGCACTCCTACTAAGGTTTTAAAGAATATAACTCCAGAAGAAGCTTGGAGCTCAATCAAACTAGATGTAAGTCACTTTCGTGTTTTTGGAAGTGATGCTTGGGCCCATATTCCAAATGTGAAACATAAAGCCTTAGAACCTAAGAGTGAAAAATGCATTTTTGTTGGATATTCTGAAGATGTCAAAGGATATAGACTTCTTCAACCAAAATCCAAAAATATAATCATTAGAAGAGATGTAAAATTTGATGAAAATATATCGGCCTGCGAGCCTAGTTCGGTGGGTGTGCCACCTTTGGCCTACGAGCCTGATTCAGCATATGTGCCACCTCTCTCTCTCTCTCTTCTATTCTTAATAGCATTCCTTCTAGTAAAGATGATGATAGCGAGGATGGCAATCCTCCTCCACCTCTGGAAATTATTCCTTACACTCCACAGCTTCCAAGATGGGTCCGCTCTACTTGGGATGCAGCAGGTTCTCTTGCAGGTGACCCTGCCGATCGACGACGTACACATTCGTAGTTCGAAAGAGCTTCTTCCTTATTGGCTCAAGTTCCAGAAAATCCTGATCCAGAAACCTTTGAAGAAGCCTCCGGTCATCCAGCTTGGGATGAAGCTATGAATGAAGAATATTGTTCCTTATTGGCGAATGATACTTGGGATCTTGTTCCTCTTCCAAAAGGAAGAAAACTTGTCAGATGCAGATGGGTTTACAAAACAAAGTTTGGACCATATGGAAAAGTGGATAGACATAAAGCTCGTCTTGTCGCTAAAGGATTTTCACAAGTTGAAGGTATTGATTATATTGAAACCTTCTCCCCTATTGCCAAAATGAATTCTATCTGCCTTGTTCTTTCCCTTGCTGCTTCCTTTAAATGGGAAGTCCATCAGATGGATGTTAAATCTGCCTTCTTACATGGAGATTTACATGAAGAAATCTACATGGAACAACCCCCTGGCTTTATCCAAAACGACTCTAGCCTTGTTTGTTGCCTTAGGAAGTCTCTCTATGGTCTCAAACAAGCTTCTCGGACTTGGTATGCCAAAATGGATAGATTTCTATTAGATAATGGCTTTTCTAGGTGTCATTCTAACAACACTGTCTACACCAAGAAAGTGGGTAAGTCCTTCACCATCCTTGTTCTTTATGTTGATGATCTTATCCTTACTGGTAGTGATCCAAACCATATAAACCATGTGAAGTCTAGCCTCAAAAAGAAGTTTGAAATGACAGACAAGGACACTTGCATTATTTCCTTGGTCTTCAAGTCTTGCAATCCAAGGAAGGCATTACCCTCTCTAAGTCCAAGTATGCCTGTGATCTTCTACACCACTTTCACATGGAAGACTATAAGCCAGCCCCTTCTTCCTTTCAGTTCGGAGTCAAGCTTTTAGTCACTTGTATTGTCCCTGAAGTTGATGCTACCATATACCATCAACTTGTTGGTAAACTTCTGTATCTAACCCATACCCGTCCTGACCTTTCCTTTGCCTTTGGTCTTGTCGCTCGGTTTATGCACCAACCTCATGAAAGTCACTGGAAAGCAGCTAAAAGAATACTTCGATATATTCGAGGTACAGTTCAGTTCGGGATTCATTACAATGCAGGAGCATCTCCATTGTTGATTGGTTTTACTGATTCTGATTGGGTTGGTGACGCTGATGATCAGAAGTCTACTGCAGGATATGTATCCACTTTTGGTTCAGGACCTATTACTTGGTCTTGTAAGAAACAAAGTGCCATCTCTCTTTCTTCAACAGAAGCAAAGTATCATGGTGCAGTTGAAGCCAGCAAGGAAGCCATGTGGCTTCGTCAGATCCTGTCTGAATTTGGTCTTCATCAATATCATCCAACTACACTTTGGTGCGATAATCAGAGTGTCATTCAACTATGTAAAGATCCAGTTCAGCATCAGCGTATGAAACACATTGAACTCCACATACACTTCATCAGAAAGCTCATTCATGATCATGTTCTTGAAGTGCAGTGCTATCCAACCAATGATCAAGTAGCCGATATCTTTACGAAGGCTCTCACAGAAGCGAAGTTTACCAAACTTCGATCCATGCTTGGAGTTCAGGAAAGTTGTCATTAAGGGGGGATAGGCTCTAAAGCCTCCTTCCTTCTCCTATTGTGTCACTTTTGTAAAACCTTCATTCCTATCCCAATTTGTTTTTAAGGGGGGATGTTAGGATATTTTGACACATAGGAATAGGCTCCTTTTGTGTCACCTTTGTAAATCCTTCAATCCTATCCCAAGTTGTTCTTAAGGGGGGATGTTAGGATATTCTGACACATAGGAAATAGTTAAGAATAACTTAGTCTAGTGTAGAGTTAGGTAAAGTGTGTTTCTTTACCATGTACATTTGAGGTAAAGTGTGTTTCTTTACCATGTACATTTGTAACTTATAATCCGACGGTCACGATTTGTAGTGATCCAACAGTTATCTCTCACTTCGGTATTAACGACACTTGATCCGTGGCTTAACACCCGATTGGTCCATGATCTCTATTTAAAGAGCATGGAGGGTCATTTGTCCGGTAAACGTTTATGAGAGAAACATATGTAACTTTTCTTTTTATATTAATAAATTGCCTGAAGTGGCCGCATTGGCTCAGGCCGTGGACTGTTTCCCTCTTTGAGGGTTTTAACCACGTGATTATACTGGTGTACTGATTTGTGATATGTTTGTGAGTGGTGACCTTTGGTTCTTGATCTACGGAACTTACCCTATAAATTCCTACAGAACTGTTGAAAAGTGTAACTAGGTTCGGTCTTCATAAATGACTTGTAATTATGATTTTATAATAAATGTATTATGTTACTTACTTCATGGGTTTCATGAGCAAGGAGTTTTATTATAGGTCAAAGACTTCTTCTTGATGTCTTTTTGGATTTTTCATTTAGTCATAAATATAATTAAGAAAGTCATGTATATGAAGTTACATTACACATTTCAATTATGTAAAAGATTCACTCCAAGATACTTGTCACTATACTTCTTGAAGTCGGCTCAAAGAAAATTAAGATTCATCCCTTGAAGAAGCCGACTTAACTACACATGAACACGTCGGCCTAAAGCAGAGAGACAATGCATATAAATAAGAGGATTGTGTCCTCATTTGTATCCATCCAATTGAAGTAATACAGTGCAGATCACAGTGTGAGAATTTAAGGGTTATATAGCGAAGAAGGAGGTCTCAAACTAGTGCGTAAAGGATCTCATAGAACTCAGATATATCACCTCGACAATTTTAGTGGAGATCGAAGTAAATTTCAGTATTGCCTCAACTCAATTAAGGGTATATTCTAGAGTAAATCAGTGCTGGAAGATAACCGAGACTAGAAGACATTTGAAGGAATTAGAGACCAAGGTTCCATATGTGTGCAAGACAGTGCCAAGAATTGAAGGAATAAGAGACCGAGACTCTCTTAGTGACGGTGCTGAACAGTGAAAGAAAGAAGGACGAAGTATGAAGAGATAGTGACAAGTATCTTGGGTAATCTTGTCTTAAAGTCTTTTGTCAAGGGTCTTGGTATTCTAAATTGAAGCATCTATAAGAAGAGATTTGTGGGATTTCCCCTTAAGAGGAGGGGTATTGGCCCTGGCTTGTAGCCTACATATTGTGTCACTGTTCTTATTGTGTTGGTAATTGTTTGATGTATTGCTTATCGTCATAACAATAATTAAAGAGAAAGAAGCTAAAGTATAACACAAACAATTATCAAGTTAGAGAATTGAATTAAACACTGCCCTTCTAAATTCTCAACACGAACCACTATAAATAGGAGGCTAGGCTCCTCACACTTCTACAGAAAAGTTCGGATAGAAGTCTAAGATTTTTGGATGGGTACAGTTCTAATGGAAACTGCAGATCAACAGTGACAAAATTCAGGAATATCTCGGAGACCCTCCTCGGCATACCTCTGTGGTTCTCGGTGGTCAAGAAAACAAGGAGTTTAGACACCACAATGATCACAATGCGTACTGGTTTGGGGTGACGTTACAGTAATATCTTCCTCACTATCTCAGCATATGTTCTTTGTGATGAAGATAGATTACCCACAGTTGGATGGCGTATATATATTCTCTGTAATGCGGATATATCATAGTGGCATAAGGTCTTGGTGCTGTGACTAGGTGCAGTGCTTGGTGGTGCAGTTATAATCAATGTTGCGAACATCGACATCGGGATAAAATCGACAAGCGTCCGGAAAACAAAAAAATCGTAAAAATGGGGAAAATATCGGTAAAAATCACCAAACATCAGCAAAATTAAGATACCATAAAAATATTTGTAAAAATCGGCAAAAATCGGCTAGGCCAAAAAATCGTGATTTCAAGATAAAATCGGGATGTTATCGAGATGTTCGCAACAGTGGTTATAATCAATGATGCTCGGTGCTACATAATGCATCTCATTGCAGCATGATGATATGATGTACAGTAAACTACAGTTCAGGGAGACCACAATTTAATGATGTGTCTCTAAGTTTGGAAGATGCTTTTAAGTAGTCGTGTTTCGTGGTCAAGGCAACAGTGAAGATCTTGGTGGAAGAAGAGGACTGTCAAAGAGAACGTTTGTCTTGGTCTTGGAGTGGCTCATAGTTCAAGGGTCATGGTCTTGGTATTCGTCAATTGGAATCTCTATAAGAAGAATTTGATGCGGGTTTTCCTCTCAAAGAGTGAGAGGTTTTGGCTCTGGCTTGCATGCCTAACTCTTGTGTCTCTTGTGTATTTGATAATTGACTTATGAAGAACATAATAATCTAACGAAGATAAGATCTAAGAGAAAGAACATGAAGTAAATCACAAGAAATTATCAAGAAGAGAAATTTTAATAACAACCCTAATTTCTCAACATGGTTTCCTAAAGTGAAGTAAGGGCATCTAAGAGGCACTTGGGGATTAGTCAACAGTTTGGATGCTATCTCTGGAAGAAGGTCGGTCAACACAATACTCAACCTGGGTGAAATCACAAGGATCAGAGTGCAGAAGGTACGAGTACGCCACAATGAGGAGAGTGACTTCTCGTCATTGTCTCGGCACTATATCTCAATGCTACTTTAGGTTCGGTATTTTCTATAATAACACTGCAACAGTTACACACTTTGGTGCTATATGTTAATGCTATCATAATTCAATGCTTCTTTAGTAAAGATGAGTCATGTGCAAACATTGTAATCTCATAGTGGCAATCTCCCAAGGCAATCACAGTGATATGGTCTCAGTAAAGAAACAATTTCAGAGGGAAGACAGATCTCAGTATCAAACGCAGTAGGGACAGTCACATTAGGTGTAGTTTGGTTGTCTTATAACACAACTTACAGTGACATAATGGTTCGATGAAGTGATGACATATTCAGTAATATGATAATCTCTGTGTTCAAAGTTTGCAAATCCAACTTTATCATGCTGTCTCAATCATATGACTGCTAGGTGCAGTAATGATGACTCGGTATCATAAGATCTTGGTGGATCTACATTAACGTAGACCATCAATCAAATCAAGGAAACTAAGAATTTGCATTAGCAAAATATTGAATCCTCTAGTCATCTTATCAAGATAAATGAATCTATAATGCAAATCTACAAAGAAGACATCAAAGACTCTCCCCTTATTCTTGAAGGTCATCTAAAGACACAATTATCTCTATCAATAAAAGGAAGCTGGATCTAAAGATGTTGTCATCATAACTGAAGCAATCTCCTTTGTTGAAGAAGGGTTTCTCATTTGAAAAGGGGAACATCAATACATCTTCTTCAACCACCATCAAAGTGACAAAGGTGACGATTCTATCTTCACATGTCAAGTAAGTATCTTTTATTCTATAATCAAATTTGGTAAAATGACTTCGTGTTTGCAAGGAGATCTCCAAGATGATTAGGTCATCAAGATTTCTTGCATGAAAAAGGAGGATAGAAATAATCCTCGAAGAAAGTGAAGTCATTGAACATATCAATGAAAAGGTGTCCTTTGAATATATGGAAAGGGATCAAAGGACTCAAAAGGATTCTTATGAAATCAGTCAAAGGTCCTCTCATCCCTATATATATGACAGGAGTGGAGATCTGTGATAAGCTAGAAGATATATATTCTCTGAAGATGTAGTAAAGAAAGTTCATATCACCGGAAAAATATCTTTACTATAATTAAGATAGTCTCCCTCACATCAAGTCTTATCATAGCTTCAAGATCTTTCATAGGATATGGCTGCAATAAATAATAAGATGTGGTGTGACATCATGGAAGCATTAGAAACAAGAGCTCGTGACATCATCATGGAGGCTAGACAAAACAATCCATGACAGTCATATATGAAGGATATAGCTCTTGGGAACCTCATTGGAAAATGAAGGAAAGGTAGAAGTCATCCAGGACAAGGCTCATCATACATCAAGTCAAAAGGGAAACATCTGTTGGATAGGGATATGCAAGATCCTCAAGATTCTCTGATGGAATCCTCATCGAAGGATTCACTAATCGAGAGAGAAAGCAAGTGTTTCATCAAGAACTCCATCTTGTGAAATTCATTTGTGGTAGTATGATGACATAAAGAAGATCAAGGGATTGAAGATCTTCTCAATTAAGGAAGCTGCTGAAAGAAGCCTAGATGACATGAAGGTAAATGAAGTATGTATGTTTGTATTTCATATTATAATGTCATGTCGTATGGTTGCAGGTAACATTGATCACTACTTCTATCTTGAGAAGTATGTTCAAAGGAAAGGATCTCCTCCTTTGAAAGGATGTCGAAAGGCATAGTTCACACTAAATGAAATCAACATAATATGTCCTCAAATGGAGGATAAGATGATTGAATACAATTAAGGAAGTTTGATTGGAAGCTCCTGGGAATGAAATAACATATGTGTAAAGAAAGAAAGAAAGAGATCGTAAGAAGTGCAACCATGGTAAGGGCAATCAACATCCTTGAAGACCAAGAAGACTTGACTGAAAAATCTCTCGGAAAGATATGTAGACTCTGATAAAATCTGAAAAAGATGAAGATCCTTGACAATGCATATCTTTAGGAAATGTGTCAACATATGTGAAGGATGCGGATACCTACAGGAGGATGTCATGATGAAAGACTATCACCAAGGTAATTTTTTTGATTTAAGTGATTCATGTTTATAATTTAATAATATCTGGATGCACTTATGTAGGGATGCCAAAGGTAAGTATATATCTTTCACCGTTGACAACCATATGGAAGGATGAAAGATCCTTGAAAGAAATATTGTATGGAGATAACAATATGACATGAAGCTAGACCAGATGAGAAGACTAATGAATCAGTCTCTGACGGAATGATGACATGACTCGTGGATGAAAGTGATGGATGGTTTGTGCCCTATGAAGAGATCCCAAAGATGAAGACTCCTCAACAAAGAAGAAATTCATGACATCGAAGGAAGGAGTTCTTCAGAGCAGCTAGATGTCTCATCATTTTCTTGAAGAGCTACTACAGGTCCCTGATTAAGAGGGAGCCTGGAAGTAAGTTTCTTACTTGGAAGAAACTTGGTAATTCCTAAGCCGAGAGGGAGCTTAGGTACATTCCATGTATAGGAATGAGTACATTCCTTTGTGGAATATGTCCTCCCTAATTGAGAGGGAGAGATAGACACATCATTCTGGTCTTCACCTGTGAAGACAAAATGGAGGATTGTGTAATACTCTTTGAGGATGTATTAGGGCATCCAAAATAAGAGTAGTCATGGAAGAACCAATATTTTTTGAGGATTGGGAATCCAAGATAGGAATAGTCTTGGACATACTCTGAGTGAACCCGGGTGGGGTATGTTTTAAGAGAGACAATGATGAAGGTGTCTATTAATCATTGGTCTCGCCAGCATTGGGGCTCAAGATCTCATGGAGAGATGGAGTTGTTAGTCAAGGCCTTGCTACGTGACAATGGTGGTTGATATGATATGATGCTATACATATGGGTTACCAATCCGATTCTTGTTATGATAAATTCTTCAAATTGAGAATGACCAAGTACCATTATGAATACCTCCTTCGTTAAGAGGGAGTGTTGAAAAGTGTAACTAGGTTCAGTCTTCATAATGACATGTAACTATGAGTTTATGTAAAGAAGAGACAAAGGAAAATAAAATTTATTTATTGTATTACTTGCATCATGGGTTTCATGTGCAAGAATTTTATTTATAGGTCAAAGGCTTCTTCTTGATGTCTTTAGGATTTTGTCAACTTGTCATAAAGATAATTAGAGTCATGTAAATGAAGTCATGTTACACA
Organism: Pinus albicaulis; assembly: GCA_034641835.2. Lineage (NCBI taxonomy): Eukaryota > Viridiplantae > Streptophyta > Pinopsida > Pinales > Pinaceae > Pinus > Pinus albicaulis. The sequence goes on from CM076582.1 coordinate 508,220,179, forward strand.
TAGAAGTTGTCTATTAGCCCTCCAAAGACAAGCATAGTCCTCTTGAAAGTCGGCTTCCTAAACAGTATGAGAAGATCCTCATGTTGGCTCACATAAATATGACACGTCAGTTCACTTGCTCATGTCAGCTAATATAGATGGATGAACCACTATAAATAGGAGGTTAGGCTCCTTGCACTTCAACAGGAAAATTCGGATAGAAGTCTGAGATTTTCTGATGGGTACAGTTCGGATGGAAACCACAAATCAACAGTGACAAAATTCAGGAATATCTCAGAGACCCTCCTTGGCATACCTCTGTGGTTCTCGGTGGTCAAGATAGCAAGGAGTTCAGACACCACAGATATCACAGTGTAGACTGGTTTGGGGTGACATTATAGTAATACTTCCTCACTATCTCGACATATGTTCTTTGTGATGAAGATAGATCACCCATAGTTGGATGGGGTATATATATTCTTTGTAATGCGGATATATCACAGTGGCATAAGGTCTTGGTGCTGTGACTAGGTGCAGTGCTCGGTGGTGCAGTTTTAATCACTGATGCTCGGTGCTACATGATGCATCTCAATGTAACATGTTGATATGATGTACAGTAAACCATAGTTCAGGAAGTCCACAATTCAGTGATGTGTCTCTAGGTTTGGATGATGCTTTCAAGTAGTCATGTTTCGGTGTCAAGGCAACAGATCTCGGTGTCAAGACAACAGTGAAGATCTTGGTGGAAGAAGAGCTCTGTCAAGAGAACGTGTGTCTTGGTCTTGGGTTGGCTAATATTTCAAGGGTCATGGTTTTGGTATTCGTCAATTGGAATCTCTATAAGAAGAATTTGATGCGGGTTTTCTTCTCAAAGAGTGAGAGGTTTTGGCCCTGGATTGCAAGCCTAACTATTGTGTCTCTTGTGTATTTGATTATTGACTTTCTGAAGAACATAATAATCTAACAAAGATAAGATCTAAGAGAAAGAAGCATGAAGTAAATCACAAGTAATTATCAAGAAGATAAATTTTAATAACAACCTTAATATCTCAACAACACGACAGCAGGTTATTGCAAAGAAATGGAGCAAGTCTGTCTCTAGAACTTGAAGATGTTTCAAAAACTTAAAATTACTACCCAACAACTATGCCAGTCATGACTCATGCTATCCTAGAGGTATACCCATGAATCCAACCGATATACTACCTAATAATCTATACTAATGGTAAAACTATTTTGAAAAATATCACGAAGACTAAACATTACATGAAGTCATACCTACTAGGGGCTTCTTGTCTGATGTCAACTTGAGGGTTGGTTATGTTATTAGTGGTCCCCATCTTCATGTGTTCATCTGGGTTTTGACATTTCTGCACTATCTCCTCTTCTTTCAGCGAAGTTGCTTCATTTCTGTGTGAACCATTGGAGATATTAGGAGGGGTAGCCAAGGATTGTGAACCACTAGCAATTTTCACTACCCAGTCGAACATAATATCATATTTTCCTTCCAAAGTTTCATACTTTTGGCTCTGACTCTATTGCATACTCTTTTTCTCTGCAACTATGTTCTTCCAACCTTTCTTTTCATAACAGCCTTGTACTCCCTATCTTCTTTCCATCCTTCCCATTTTCGACTGAGAGAGTTGATGCATTTGGGAGTTTTGAACCATGATGCTTGCATCTCCTTATACCCCTTCTTAACTCTGCGGGCTCATAGTGCACACAACAATTGAGATGACTAGCAATGGTGCTAAAATACTCAGATTAGTGGCTGGATTGGGTGCTTCAGACTCTGCAATTGAACTGCGCTTGAAATAGAATGCCCAAATTTCCTACAGTAGGTTCCACCCAATCTAATGTTACTACTGTAGCAAAATATTGACTTGAGGGAAGGTCAACCTTTGCAATACCAAGCGGTGATCTAACCTGACTAGAAGGAGTATGGCTCGTTGTTCCTCAGTCAGCTTGAAAAGCAAGAACCAAGGCTTCAGGGGATCAAGTCTTAGTGTAAGGTGGGGATCAATCAGATGGTATATCAGCCTATGGGAGCTTTAATTCCTGTTGGTTTTCCGTCACCATGCATCGCCACTTGTCTCTCCTAGTTGAATGCATAAGACTTTAGCTAATGGTGTAGAAATTTCCTGTTTTCCCACTCCGGTTTTCATGTTTCACTTTATTTCTCCAAATAGTTAAATGCCCTTTCCCATATCCTTACATTCAACAAATTGGAAAATAAATTTTTGCTGAAAACACAAATTCTGGAAAATTTACAGAATGCTGGAAAATGCAGAAATAAAAATCAGCAAGCTTAAAACAGTCATTCACGCATTTTAACACAGAGATTTTTGGTCAACATGACCCTGGAAAAACCCCTTACAACTCTTGGGGAAAACCAGTTCGAAAGCTTCTCTTTTATTTTTTGAATATTGTTTTTTACAGTGAAACAGGAAAAACTCAGAAAAAATTCCAGCAACCAATTTACAGACTTATCTCGATTTCCGTGCTTGCACACTACCTCGGAAATTGTGCCAAATCAGCAACAACAGAAAACAGAAAATTTATAGCACCTTAGGACAACATTAAATGTTGTACGGCCACCTCGAGAAGCGTGCCGGAACAGCTGTACTTTGCTTTACGGACTGTACAGATTTTGTACAGCAACCTCTCTCGAAATCCGTGCCAAAAATCTGGGCTGTGCTGCTGTCCTCTTCCTCGGTTTTTGTGTGAAAATGACAGCCACCCTCTTCCTTGGAAAACGTGCCTGATTTTTGTGCCTTGAAGTGCGTGCTTGCTGTTGTACCCTCTTCCTCGATTTCTGTGCCTCCTCACTTGGAAACACTACCTCTCCCTTGCTGTACGGATTTTCTGCCTCGGTATGTGTGCCAATAAACGCTGCTGTACCTTTGCTGAAATCTCTTTACTGCTGCCCTCCTTCTCACTGCTCAGAAAAATCTCTAGGTCTCTTTCTCTCCTTCTCCCAATCTGCTCATGAAAGAATGAATGACCTTTTCCTCCTTTCCCTCCTTTAACCTAACCCTAAGTGACTTTTGGGGAATCCCTAAATCCAATGGCTGAAATAGATTGAGATCTAGGGCTGAGATTAAATGCTCATTTAAATCTCACTTTCTATTTTTTATTTCACCCCACTTTAATAAAGACCCACTTAGTCATTTATTTCCAAAGTCACTTTTCTTTTCTAATTTTACATTGAAGTCTAATTTTAAAGTGACTTTAAGTGATAAAGTTACTAAAGTCTAATTTTAAAGTGACTTTATTAAAGTCACTTTAAAATTAGACTTTAGTAACTTTATCACTTAAAGTCACTTTAAAATTAGACTTTAGTAACTTTATCACTTAAAGTCACTTTAAAATTAGATTTGACTTTATAAAAATTATAAAGTCACTTTAGGACAAAAATTAAATTCTTTTGGACACTTTTCCTAGGCCAAAGATCAAAGCCTTAGGGAACCACCTGTCCTCCGGTAACCAAATTTCAACAAATGGGTCAGGAGTTGGGATGAGACCAATCCTGCCCCACCTCCCACCAAGTTATCCTTAACGTAAGAACTCAATTGCAACTGCTTGATTGGCTTGTAAGTCTGCGAAGGAGGTGTGAGCTCTTAGGAACTGCAACAAGTGAATGCATTCCTAATTTATCACCATTCCTTGAATTCTGTGAATGATTTGACCTAGTATAGAGTCTTGCAAGGTCAAGTGACTATGCATATCATGGATTATAAATGATGAGTCTTCCTCAACTATTACAGTTTTTAATTGTCTGATCTTATGCAATATTAGACCTTGATCTATTGCTAGTGCCTTCGCTTCTTTATTCGTGGCAGCCGCTATTCCCCACACGAAGCATAATTCTTAATTTCTTAATTTCCTTCGGCTTCTAAATTGTTCCCCACTTCCCTGCAGCAACTACCTTACCTTTAAGTTATTGCTGTAGATGTAACAGTTAGTATCTGGTCTTTGATCCACTTATGTGTAATATGTATGTGTGTAGTACAATGGAAACCTCACATGTTCAACTACTACTTCTGGGTGCCTCCATGGCAACCTCAGAGGCCCGATTCCCTCATGGGAATTGAATCTTGATGAATGGTAAAAAGCTCCACATTTCTCACTGGTGGATCTAACCCTTTTTGAGGAATGCCACCAAATTTGATCCATCTGCACGTGGAGAGTTTTCTTGCTTCTTGGGAATCTTGAATACAAGACTTGCTGATGGTGTTTTTCTGACAATAGCATAATATACTGCGATTTACTGATATTGGCTGCTAATAATGTGGTAAAGCTGTATTTTTTTCATTAATGCAGAGATCTGAGGATCAAATGTATACAAGTTTGAGACTAAATTGTTTTTTTCATTCTATATTCAGTGAATGTTGTCTTGTAATCAGTTAGTTCATCTTTCATTAAAAACTGTTTCAATTGGAAGTTGATTATTAATATTTTTTTTCCAGTGTACAAGCATGTCTGATTATTTCTAACAAAAGCTAATAGTTTCAGGTGGTTTTATGATGCACAAAAGGGAATTTTCCAATCTGTTCGAAATTGATACAGTTGATACTTATTTTCGGCATTCACATTAAGTTGTAATATACATTACAGGATGATTGCAAGGTCTTAAATCTCTGCGTCCAGGTACAGAAAAATCTGATGCTCTAATGTGCTACATTAGACTCTATTGATTTTTATGTGACTGAATTTTCAAGTGATAGTTCTTGAATAATTTCTTGTTGATTTTATTGGTACTTGTTATTATCTTCACAGCAAATGGAATGCAGTGTCAACATGTACTGCTGTGGCTTCTGGACTGAATATTATCTGAAATCTCTTTTTATTTCCTTTTGGTTGAGGAGTTCAAAATATATAAAGAATACCATAATTTTAAGAAGCAAGAGAGTTTGAAAGAAAGTTTTGTGCCCTTCTACAAACAGACTGCTAACAGTAGGCAGCATATAGAGATGAGAGAGAAAACAAAGCATATAATTTGCCATAATTTAAACAACATATTGAATGTTGAAACTATTCTAGCAGGCATCTGTAGTGTTTTTTTCGATTAGCAGTCTGAGCTCCATGCTCCTATGTAGGAAGGGTGTAATCTCTGGTTAAGGTCAATTTACCTGCCCCATTTTCACTCTTCAACTTCAAGTTTTTAAGTTTTGACATGCCAAATCATCCAAAATATTCTGCTTTATTTACCATTTCTCCATAACAAAGATTTTATATAGTGTAGTCTTTGTTTTCCAATATTTAGTGACATGGTTGTTAGCAGCTAAACTATGCTCAGCTATTTCAGGGAAACAACATTTCTATGTGTGCATAAAAAGTAGTAGAAACATCATTTTTATGGTAGTTTGTCGGGTTCTCTAATCCAATTTTTTTTTTTTGATGTACGTTATTGATTTGGATTGGATCATTATATTGTTTGTCATCCATCTTGATGCATTTAGAGTGGAAAAAGTGGAGGAATTGGCTCACGAGACCATTTTTATTGACAGGACCTAGTCTAGGAAAACAAGGTCTGAAACCTTCCGGGAATGTTTTGAGGCATCAAACAATGTTTTTTGGGGGTAAAAATTTGCCCGCTTTAGTGCCACACCTTTTCATGCTATTCTACACACATAGACCTTTCCAACGATGCAAGAACCCTGTCAATCAGAGTCTGTATGCGAAAGTGATGCCACTCAGAAGTTGACTTTCCTGTTTTCACACACATAAATCGAGAGGATGTTGCGTCAGCCCACATTATTCATGGAAAAGGGGCCAGCCATGTGATTATGATGTAAAAGAATCTAGAAGAGTTGAGTGCATTTGATTTTGTTCCATAGCTGAGCAAAAATAGCCAAGAGGGATAGGAGGTAGAGCACACAGAGAGGATTTGTGCATTGTAGCAGCCCACAAGCCATTGACCATACTTCTTTATTCTCGTAGCCATATTTCTAGATAGAGAAAGAGAGCGAAGCAATCTCACCTTCCAGTTGGGTTTTTCTCCTGAAAGGGTTTCCTAGAGCAAATCTTGTGTCTTTGTGTGTGTGTGAGCTTTTACTTTGTCGTTCTATATTTTCTGCATAAGTTTCATTCGCATGCATTCACTATTAACAATAGATCTATAGATCCAGAAATCTAATAAAACTGTAATAGTGTAGAATTTCAGATTTAAAAAATAATATTATCAAATCTATTGTGAAAAAATATCCAGTGACTTTGTAGCATGGGTTTGCGAACCCGTCCCAGGGTCCTGTCTGCATGAACGTGGTGGAGCGTGTTCTTCCCATAAGAACCTTGTACTCAAACTTGTGGCCTGGTTTCGTTTGCTTAAATGGGTTTGCCGAACCACGAAAATGGGAGCGTGAGGCCCGAAAATGGGTGCGTTATGGGTTCTTATGTGGCACTAGGCAAGAAAAATAAATTCCTATCTCAGTAAAACATTTCAAATTTAAAGTTCTGAGGTCTTAAAGTCCCATCATTTCAAAAGAAGTACAATTTTTTTAATTATTTGCCATGATTTTTATGAAAATTCCTATCTTATTAAAACATTTCAACTCTAAAGTTTTGAGGTCTTAAAGTCCAATCATTTCAAAAGTATAAGTTTTTAAAATTTCTTTGCCATGAATTAGTTCCTGGATTTTATTTCTTAATGATATAATGATTAATCACTAATTAGGAATGCATGCCTCTAACTAAAATACGACATCCTTTTACGAAACTATTGTTACCCACCACTTGTGGGTAGTGTATATAGGAGAGAATTTTTCTCCTAGATGGTCCTTAGCTGATAGCCAACAACCCCTTGTAGCCATCAAATAGCTCAATGTGCCATTGTCTCCACCACTTGAGCCAGCCATGTGGTCCCTCAACCACTTTTCATGATTGTATGTTTGAAGGTGGGCCACCTGAACCCAAAGGTATGGATTTTCATTGGTATAGTTGAGTAATTTTCCTTACTTTTCATGGACACTTTTGGGCATGGATTGGTGGGGGAATTCGGCAGAAAGGGTGGGTTAGGTTTGTATTCTTGTCTCCACTGCTTGATATTGTGGTTACCCTTGTATCCTAGTCCATGTAATCTTAGCCATTGATCTCAAGTGAGGTTAATCTCGGTCATCAATCACTTTGAGATTAGGGTTAGGATGAGGGATTTAACTCAATATAAAGTTATAAAAACAAAGTTGAGGAGAGGAGATAGACACTATATACAACACTAGCTTCAGGAGGAGGAGTGTGATACTCCAGTGTGCTAGGTCTGAGGAAGGTGCAAGGAGAAATGGGAGAGATAGATCTAGATCAGTTGAAGAAGTTTGATGTAAGAACTAGGGCTTGATCAGGTGGATAACTCCAGGTTTATTGCTTTATATGTAATTCCTCTACTGGGTCATTATCCCAGGACAAGAACCCAAGTAGGTTCAAATTAATTTATTACTGAAGAATTGTGATTGGGCAGAAATTTGTGTCATATGTGATTGAGTCTGGTTGTAGAATTTTGCCCTTGCGATCATAATTTGGCGCTGAAAACATTGGAAATGGTTTTTTACATCTCTGTTCGAATGTAGGGCTTGTTTGGAGCTTTCTAACAAAGTATCATATTAAGGAAGGGGAAATAGGTTTCATTCCTACTCTTATTAATTGCTTTTCATGCCCTTGCCCCAACATTTTTTATTTTTTATTTATTCTAATTTATTTTTATTCTATGTGGTTCACGATCCCTAGAGATCGGTGATCGCTACGTTCACTTAATAATTGTACTAGGTAGATCTACCTAAAAAGATCACTCCCTGTCGGCTCAACCATGGAGCCTGACCATGAGTGTTGAGAGAATTGAACTCGTGACCTCTCAATAGCAGAGGTGCTTTAACGACAGGGACTCGACCAATTGAGCTAACCTTTGGGTCTACCCCCTTACTATTATAATAAGGGTCAGGACCATTGCAGTTTGTTGAGTTATTATATATAGAAGAGGTTGGCTCGAATAAACATTGAATCTACGCCTTAATTATATAAGAAGAGGGCAATTTGGGCAGATATCTATATCTGTATTCTGACTATAGGCAAGATTGTATGAAACTAATTTTGTTGCGAGATCCCCCCCAGTTTATCCCTTTCCACTTTAAGACGAGAAGACTGAATCTAGTTGAATCTGTAGCATAACAATACGGTTGAGGAGCCTTTAATAAGAAGGTGCTTAGAATTATTTTATGCAAAAGTTATGGCCATGTGAAGTTGGTGTTCCAACACATCTTCACAGGGCACACCTTTCCTTTCTCTCCTCAACTCCTAGGTTTAGGATTTTTGCATTCAAAACAAAACAATAAAGAAATTGAGAATTTCACCTTGAGGAGTATTAAAGATAGACTTGAATGCTCTGTCTTGGGGGTTTAGTGCTCCTGCTTCATACTGGAATAAAATATTATGGGATTGAGCATTATCTGTCACATCTCTTCTCAGAGATAAGATACTGTCATTCTAGCCACTATATATGTAGTATGTACATTGTAATGCCTTTCACCATTACATTCCTTAATAGAATCTAGTGTTTTGATTTTCAATGTTATACCCTCTTTTGATTTTGTAGTTTGTGCTTTCTCTACAATATTGTGTTTTCTTTCATTTTGTTTTCAATCCATTCTGGATCATGATCAGTAATTTTTTTTGCATTTAATTTGTCAAATGGGGGTATGATTGGTTTGATAGGTAGTGGTTTGCCTAATACAAATGAGCATTTTATTGTGAATATCATAGTGCTCAACTGTTATATTTAGATGATAAAAAGCAGTTTTTAAGAAATGAAAATTACACGCCTTCTAAAGAGGCAATAGACCCTTTTGTTGAAACCATAATTCAATTTTAGAAGGGGTTTTGGTCATGATTTGTTCTTCCTAGACAATGATGTTTGTTTTCTCCAGTGATCAAATTGCGGAGAAAGAATTATTTTTCATCTCTTCCAGGATTGTCAGGGTTGAATCTTTTGAGTTGAATCCCTTATTTATTATTAAACACTTAAATTGCATGAAAATAGAAACGGATACAAATCCATCTATATTTGATAAGGACAATTTAGATATTTTGAAAAGTCATTATATATATATCCTGGTTGCACAGGATCTGCAATTCGTATTGACCCAATGGGATTTTGCCCTTAGGGTTTTATTTTTTAACTAGGGTTTGCCAATATATCAGAAAAGATTTTATAACACCAGTGCATATTCAAATAACAGCCATTTGATTCTACAATAGTTCACAGTAAATTAGGATTGACTACCCAATGAGCATTCCACCAATAATCCAGTCTTTCTTGCCATTTCAGATAGATACAAGTGCAACTCCCAATTTGGGCTTTTTGCCCTAGCCACCCCAAAATTTATCCAATGTTGCCCCAAAGTTTGTCCTTCCATCTTAAAAATGAGAACTTCTCTTCAATCCTTGTAGCATCTTTCTTTAATTCTTGCAACCCAATAACCAACATGCTAGTTGGAGATGTCACCATGCAATAGTCACTATTTCCATTAGGTCGTTCATAGCTGAATTATGGGTCAAGACCTAAGTCACCTGACACGGGGACATGGGACACAAAGGACACAAGGGATTCGAGTGTCGGACATAGACACAGACACAGTCACTACCTGGCGAGCCTTATTTCCCAGTCCATCGGCCCATAAATGCGCCAAGGCAGGAAATGCCCACCGTAGGATGATGTACTGCTTTAATCTTACGGTGGGCATTTCTTGCCTCGACGCATTTATGGGCCGATGGACTGGGAAATAAGGCTCGCCGTCACTACCCCCCGGAACAGGACACGTCTGGACACATTATATATATATATATATATATATATATATATATATATATATATATATATATTAAAAATTAGATATTTCTTACACAAATTCATACAAACTCATTGATTCAAACATAGTTCTTCATCTAGATGTAAGTTTTACAAGGATACAAAGTAACATTATGCATACAAATACAATTGTGCATCTCTTGGCATGACATCTCACTTAAGTTTTAACATTTACATGAACACACTTGGCATATTTGATTTCAGTTCATTTGCACTTATCATCAGGGTTCTATGACACTGCATACTGATCTAAATATGACTTGATACACAGTTTCTAGGCAGTGTTTGGGCATATAACTCATCTCAATCATATCCTTAACTGAATCGTTCGATAAAGTAGTGGAACACTTCGATTTATGATGCTTCTCTGAGGGTTCTCATCACTGGTTTTGTTACAGAATTTATGTTATCTTCATGACTTCACATCACACATATTCTAATGCTTTATATGGTTAAACATTGAAGTCATATCACACCAAGTGTTTGGTAGTTCTTGTGCCTTGAAACTAGTATCTCTCCTTTATTTCTGAGCATTAATGATATATTTCCTGGGTGTTGATTTCAATATTATATACTTGCATTGTGGAGTGGTATTAAGCTTGAATTCTCATATTAATAAGTCCATGATAATTTGCCCTAAGCACTGTTAAGGGATCTCTATGCTGATGATTGTAAATTGCGCCAAATTCACAGTGATATGCTTATAATCCTTTTAAACATTTCTCGAAGAAATAGCCATTAAACATTTCTTGAAGAAATAGCCATTAATGAGCTCTTTTTTGCTGCACATGTCCGGCAAATTGGGACACGATCGTGTCCGTACATGACACGATTCAGACACGATCGCGATCGTGTCCTGTACGGACATGATCAGACATGATCGACGGACACGAATCCAACTGAATCGTATCCGATTTGCCTGATTAAGGACACGTGGCCCTCCAAGATTAAATCCGGTTTCTTAGGTCAATACTTGGACACAATCTAGACACGATCGTGATTGTGTCCTGTACGGACATGATCGGCGGACACAAATCCGACCAAATCATGTAGGATTTGCTGGATTCGTGACACGTGGCCCTCCAAGATTGAATCCGGTTTCTTAGGTCAAGACTCAAGAATACAAATATGTGCTACTGCTGAAGCAAAATTCTGTTTCCATCCCTGCATTTCAGCAGTCATAACAGTTTTTTCGCCAGCACATTCTTCATCAATCACCTGGGGTTTACATTCCTCTTCTTTGTGTTTTCCATGGAGCTTTGGATCAGCTAGTTGATCATATTTTCCTTCTAAAACTGACAGTAGTACCCAGTCAATAATTGTATACCCCATCTTATCTACTGGTTCAAGCAATAGTATTCCAAAACTGTAAACTTCACAAAGCTCTTCCTCACAGAGCATATTCAGGTGTAAAATAATCTAGTGTTCCCTGCATTCGTGGGGTAACATGTGTTGCCCCTTCAGGAAGGAGTTTTGCAAATCGAAAATCAGCAACTGAAGCTTTAAAGTCTATGTGTATTCCAAAACTGTAAACTTCACAACTTACAGAAGCTCTTCCCCACACAGCATATTCAGGTGTAAAATAATTTAGTGTTCCCTGCATTCGTGAGGTAACATGTGTTGCCCCTTCAGGAAGGAGTTTGCAAATCGAAAATCAGCAACTGAAGCTTTAAAGTCTGTGTCTAACACTACGATACTTGCCTTAATATCTCCATGAAGTGTATGTGGTGTTTTATGATAGTGAAGATAAGCAAGACCCTCTGCAAAACCACTTGTGATTCTCACTCGCCTAGGTCAGTCAAGAAGGCATTCTGCAGCATGTTGACCATGGAGATATGAAAGTATGTAATCACAGACTATAAGGTGTTTCTGACCTTCAGAACAGTATCCATGCAAGCACAATAACTTTTTGTCTATCTTGACCAAGAATCTCTACTGTTGTTGCAAACTACATTTCATTTTTGGTATTCCATACCAAAAATCTCTTGGCAACAATTTGTGAACCAGCCCAAAGTTGACCCCAGTAGACACTACCAAAACCACCTTTACCAAGTTTATCATCATAATTGAAATTGTTTGTAGCTACATGTAGCTCTTTCAAAGAGAAAACTCTCATCCAAGTGCTGCCTTTCTTTTCAACTGCTTCCCCCCTCTCATGCTTTTCAAGATGTTTCTCATGGCCATTATGTTTTGTGCTTCCTCCTTTTATAGGTCTGCCATGAACTTCATTGAAATCTGCTTCTGCAATTTGATTTTCTTTGCGGTCCTTGTCATCCGCCTCTACCTTCCTTTCACCAAATGCTGGTCCCATATTTACCGTTGTGCAATCCTTGAATTGGGGTAAGACCCCAATGTGACTTCAGCTGGTCTCTTCTTGTGTGGTCCCAAGGAACCCTTCCCTGAGTGTAGATTTGGGGACGAAATATATCTGGTCTTCATAGAAAATGATCTCATCTTCTTCCCTGTACCTGTTATCATGGATGAGACCGTCCATCAATTCACAGGCCAACTTATTTTTGGAGTACTCTACCAAGAGGTGGTCTCTCCAATCTTTCACGAGCATGCATATGTCAAGTCCAACATTCTTCTTGCATTCTGGTTCATAAGCTTGTAATCTGCTACTTGATGTCTTGGGATCATGCAAGTTACCTCATCCTGCTTAGGTATGACCTCCATTTGCTTAGCTGTTACAACTTGGGGCCCACCATTGGTATTGTCATTCAAGGTTTCATCTGATGTTATAGTTCCCATATCATGATTTCCATCAGTAGGAATTGGGTTTAAACTTTAAATTATCTTCTACAATCTGTTCCATCTCCTTATCAGCATCAAATGCATCTCTTGTATTATCATCAACAGTTTCCCAACCTGCAGCAGCATCACCATACTGAAAACTATTTTGAGTTAATTCCATATCATCTCCCCTGCCGACTTCCAAAATTGTTTGTGGTCCAACCTTTGAAGTCATTCCATTTGCCCATATCACTTCAATATCCCCATCTTGAAGACCTATAATATTCCCAATCAAGGTTAAGTCTGTTTCTTCAGTATTCATACCTACTTTGGCCTTACACCCTGTTGAAGATCCTTGCTGGAAAATTGGCTTTGCACTTTTGATCTCATTTACTCATTTTGGCTTCAGTTCAATTTCTTTATCATCACCAGTCTTATATTCCAAGGTCACACCAGCTTTAACTTTTTGTCTTTTCCTCAAATATTTCTGTTCTGAAGACAGCTCTGCTCTAATACAGTACTCAGGTTTTGGCTCCATTTCACAATCTTTCACAATGTTTGACTCATTTTCTGTTTTCATACAATTTTCAAGTTGTGAGATGTTTTGACACACCTTATCATCAACTGATGATTCAATAATACCAGACTCTTCTGGTAGCTTTGCAAGAGAGGGAAGTTGAAAGACAATGTCCCTAATACAGTAATTGTAATCTGGGTGGTTCATGTTACTTTGGTGAGGAGCATGATTTATAAAGTCAGTAGCGACACCAAATAGGAGATTTTCCATACTGGCATTACCTCCCTCCTCCATCAGGTGGGTCCTCTTGAACATTGATATATGCTTGATAATATCTGTCATTTGCTTTACAATTTCTACAATTATTATCATTTTTTTATCAGCAAAATCCAGTTCAAACTCTTTTGATGGGACTGCCTGGGCTTGATCATCGGTCAACAAACCATCTTTCCTTATTACATGTGTTTTTTGTCTCAATGGTCGATTGTAATAAACAAGATTCCTCCTCTTGATCCTTGTTGGGGTATTTTGCCACCACCGAAAAGCCATTTTGTACTACAATATCTATGGTAGGAGAGTTCGAATTACCTGTTTCATCCTCCTCTGACTCATTCTCTGTTTTTGATTTGCCCTTACTGATTTCATTTCTAGATAAGTTACTGCCTCCACTCTTCTCAGGATGACTATTGTTTTCTGCCCCTTTCTTCTCCTCCATTTAAATAACCTGAGATTCAGACTCATGGTTCTCATTGACCAAATGCTTGAACTCAGCATTAGAGGCTGAATCCTGTTTCTTTGATAAACACTGTTCAGATTTCTCATTTCTGGATTTGTTTTGAGCCCCATCACTACTGTAAGGCAAAAATTCTGATTTGCCCATACCACCAGGTTCAAAAGATTGAGGTTCCTTATTCTATTTAGGAGGGGGTATAGCCATGACCTATCATTTGGGTGTGCCTTCGTCCATGCTTCAGCTTCTCTTGCTAGACTTTTGTGAAACTCTTGACACTTCCGAAAGGATTTTACGTACTTCTTCCCAAGAACTAATTCTGGTAGCTCCATTTTCCAAACAAACCGTCCTGGATGACAGGAGAGCCAACTCTGATACTGCTGTAATGTCCCAAGGGGATTTTACCCAGGGTTTTATTTTTTAACTAGGGTTTCCCAATGAATCAGAAAAGATTATATAACAGTGGTGCATATTCAAATAACAACCATTTGATCCTTCGAAAATTCATAGTAAACTAGGGCTGACTGTCTAATGAACATTCCACCAATAATCCTCACAGGCTTTCTTGCGATTTCAGACAGATACAGAGAATCACAATCACATAATCAAGCAGTAGGTTTACGCCAGTTTTCAATAGCTTATATTGGTTCCAATCCAACAGTTTGCTTCTAGGTCTAATTCACCAATAAGCCTGGTTGTGCGATGACAACCGTTACTACAGCAGCCAAAATCCTAAGGACCAATTTATCCTAATAGTAAACTCAAAACTGTTTTAAGGCTGCTTAACCAGGGCTTCTACCTTGTACACTTGCTTACTTGTTGATGATGCCTTCCACTACCGTGCCAACTGCTCCATATCTTGGTGCTGATATCCAACTGAATCGTTTGTTGTTTACTCGACAACCTAATTCGTCTAATACTGTTGTCTGCTTGGATAGATTACTGCCCAATTCTCTGGTCATGCTGCGGTATGCCCTGCTGCCACGAACCCTGAACTGATGCCCAGAATTGCCTTCGCTATCTCAGTTCTAGATTGAACATTCAGCCCTGCAGCTGCGGCCATGCGGATGTACTGTGCCTTTGTTGTCCTCAAACAAACCTTTGACCATTCAGAAAACAAGCCTCAGAGAATGCCCTAGTGCATGTGGTGGCCTTAGGAGAGATACCTCGCAGCAGAGATGTCCTGGACGTACTGTCTGAGGTATGATGTCCCTCTCTTCTCTGGACAGAATGCCTTGGATACCCACTGTTCAGCGTGATGCTTTAATCCTTATTACCAAAATCCAGAGATGTATATCAGGAACTGTACCAGACAAATGATGAGAAGGGTTGATTGACTAGGATGGAATCTTTCAGCACCGAAATCAGTTGGAGAGAAGGGGATTAGTTAGGGTGGGATCACCTCAACCAAAAGTTCAAACTAATCAAAAGGAAAAAGGTGTCTTAAAACCCTCGGAGCCTCAAGCTCAAAGAAAAATAGATAATCCAATCCAATTCAATGATGAGAAAATGATTCTAACTTTCTCTTATTTATAAGTTTTTTTTGTGGGGTTCCTTAAATTAATGTGAGTGGTTACAAGTGCAACCCTCAATTTGAGAGTTTTGCCCTAGCCACCCCAACTTTATCCAATGTTGCCCCAAAACATTGGATAGTAGGTTTCTCCCTTTATCCGTGCCTATAGCCTACGGGGTTGGATAGGGGACATTATACAATCGGGAGTGGGGAAATTTGTTCTTGCCATTTCCTCAGCTTTGGGAGCTTTGAAACTTGTAGAAAACATTTTGAAAGCATGGGGAGTGACTTCCATTGCATCGAACATGTATCTCTGCAATTGCGCGGACCTTGTATCAATACCACCGAGCTTGTATCTCTGCAATAGCACCCAACTTCTTCTTTGTAATAGCACCAAACTTCTTTTCTCTGAAATTGATCCCAGACAATAACTTTTATCTAATTCCAAAATCTTCTTGCCAATAAGGGTGATCTTCTTTTACCATAGCTTTGATACCATGTTGAGAATTTGGAGGGGTTATGGTTAATGCAAATTCTCTTCTTGATAATTACTTGTGAGCTTGTATTCTCTTAGTTAATCTTTCATTAAGTCAATTATCAAAATGCACAGGACACAAATGTTTAAGCAAAAGTAACACTTTTATTGATTTACCTTCCTTACATTACACTTCAGATCCGCACTTTAGACTTCACATTAACCTTCAGCACTTCAGGTTTTATACTTCGGATTTACCTTCAGACTTTCAGACCTTCAGACTTTGGTTTTACCTTCGGACCTTGAGACTTCGCTTTTACCTTCGAGCTTTAGACCTTGAGACTTCGCTTTACCTTGAGACTGTACTATTGTGAACTTAACGTCACCTCAATTTGTGCCCACTTCAATCTGCACTAGACTACGTCGCCAAGTCATACTTCAAAATACAGAAATTCATTACCTGCAACCATATGACATGAGTTCACAACATCCAATGTTAGCATATAAATATATACATACCTCATACCCTTTTTCCCTTGAGTCATCCAGTAGCAATTTCTCAGGAATGAAGAGCTTCATTCTCTTGGCCTGCTTCATCTATATCACATCCCAGAAATATGTTTCCATGATGACCCTTGCTCTTGATGACTGCTTTCCATTACTAATGTTAGTAGAGGTTTTCCCTGGAGCTGATTTACTAGGAGCTCCTGCCATGTTTCGATCAAGATGCTACATTGCTTCCTATCATATAACCAACAGAAATCAATTCCTTATTCATAAGTTTGCGTGATTTTCCTTGAACTTCTTTTCTGTAGCTTCCTCCATTCTTTTCGATGATATGGGCTTCCTTTCTTTCTCCTATTGAGATTGTCCCTTTAGGACCATCTTTCTTGTAATGGCCATAAGTCTTCCACATTTCCTCAACAAATGTTTGAGTCTTTTATCCTTCGACATTTTTGCCCTTGATCTAGCATAGAGACCACAAGTTGAATGAGGTAATTTTCTTGTCTATTTGTTACGTTGTCCATCTTATCATCTTTTCCCGGTCTCACAGTTGAGATCTTATGAAGATATCCCTTCATTCTTTGATACCTCAATTTTGTGTAAATCGGGTCTAAGTGACAAAACCTTATTTATTGCATAGAATAGTTCTTTCAGCTTATCTTATATTCTCTTGATGTCTCCAATCCTTCATAAGCTTTTCATGACTTTACTTTCTTCGAGCACTGTGACTATCCTCCTCATGCAAGGATTCTTGGTAACCCAACCAGCTTACAGATCTCCCTGCAAAAACAAAGTCATTTAACCAAATTTGATTATAGAATGAAAGATACTTACTTGATAAGTGAAGATGAAGTCTTCAGCTTGATTTCCTCGATGGCAGTGGAGAAAAGATGTGTTAGTACTTTCTCTTTGGATGATCTTCTTCAAGGGTAAGGATTAGATCCTTGTTGTAATGATGATAATGCCTTAGAATTACAATTCGCATCATACCAAAGATTGTTATTACACCATTTGCATTTACTGGATAGAGACCTCAGGATTTCGGATCCTTAGAACTTCATGACAGAGCTTCGGATATCCTTAGAACGGTATATTGTAGCATATTGGATTAATTTGTTATGCTCAAAACTGCATTAGACCTTCTTATATACTGAATCTGTTATAGCTCCTTTTCAGTGAATTCCCAAGCTCGGCCTTCTTTTCTTTCTCTGCAGTTTCAGCCTAATTGTTATAGAGGCTGCCCAAATAGATTGATATCAATACATTATTGTTACCCATGCACTCGCATCTCTGTATAGACTATTGTTATGTATCAATCTCCCTTCACATGTGAATCGTACTGTAAGTTCTCCAAGATTGCGGTGTCAATATATACGTATCTTTGTTCCTTTAGTCATGAGGTGGCAGTATATATATGACTTGATCCTTTATTACTTTGATGGAAATATAGAAAAGGTTTTACGCTACGATTTTGTGACAGCTTGAATATCTCAGTTTGTAGTTATATAATACTTCTATCGGAAATAGTATTATGAACTCCCTCTCTAAGATATCAAACTTGATCTCTGAGATATATCGATCTCTTTTCTATTCTGCAATTGCACTGAACTTGTTTTATGAAGTTGCACTGAACTTGTGTTACTGAAATTGCATCGAACATGTATCTCTGCAATTGCACCGACCTTGTATCAATACCACCGAGCTTGTATCTCTGCAATAGCACCCAACTTCTTCTTTGTAATAGCACCAAACTTCTTTTCTTTGAAATTGATCTCAGACAGTAACTTTTATCTAATTCCAAAATCTTCTTGCCAATAAGGGTGATCTTCTTTTACCATAGCTTTGATACCATGTTGAGAATTTGGAGGAGTTACGGTTAATGCAAATTCTCTTCTTGATAATTACTTGTGAGCTTGTATTCTCTTAGTTAATCTTTCATCAAGTCAATTATCAAAATGCACAGGACACAAATGTTTAAGCAGAAGTAACACAGATTTACCTTTCTTACATTACACTTCAGATCTGCACTTCAGTGCTTCACATTAACCTCAGCACTTCAGGTTTTATACTTTGGATTTACCTTCAGACTTCCAGACCTTCAGACTCCGCTTTTACCTTCAAACTTTCAGACCTTCAGGCTTCGTTTTTACCTTCAGACCTTCAGACTTCTGCGCTTTTACCGTCAGAGCTGTGCTGTTGTGAAATTTCTTGTCCTTTCTTCAATTTGTACCCTTCAATCTGCACTAGACTCTGTCCTTAGATCTGCACTTTTTAGCTGCTATAAAACCTCAGACAGATCCGCAAAATTATGTCTCTTCTACGCAGCATATGTAGGGTATAAATAGTTATTCCTGCCAGATAATAAGCTGACCTTCCAGCCTTTATGTAGGCCGACTTCCACACAGTTTGTAGGTCGACTTCCTTGCAGCAATTAGGCTTATCTACAACGTTGAATATGGACAGTCTTGAAGGCCATTCTTCCGCATTGTCTTGGAGGATATTCTTCCATTTACATGATTCTTAATTACACTTTTGTTCATAAGACAAAAACACATTTCATTATTTTTGACTTCTTCTTTACATAAGTACATAATTACATAGTCAACATGAAGACCGACCTAGTTACATTTTTCAACAAGGAGCTTAATGTGAGAGGTGCACTCAAACTGCTGTGTGCCATTGTCATTTGACTTTGTTGCAATCATTAAAATGGAAGACTTCATATGCTTCCAGGAAAATAACCATTCATTAAACCTACAACTCAATGACCAAAGTACAACTCAATCACTATGAACCATGCTGTTGAGAAATCTAGGGCATCAGCATTAGGAGATTTCTCTTCATGAGTGACTGTTTGTGAATGCTTTTTAATTTCTTTAGATTATGATCTTCTTGTTAGATTATTAGTGTTCTTTCTTCATCAAACAGTAACCAACGCATAAACATAAATAGACAAGAGACATAGCATGTAGGTTATGAGCCAGGGCCAAAATCTCTTACTCTTTGAGAGGAAAACCCAAACAAATTCTTCCTTTAGAGATTCCAATTGACGAATACCAAGACCATGACCCTTGACCTATAAGCCACTCCAAGACCAAGACACTAGTCTTCTGCTTCTCCTCTTTGATCTCCTTATCATTGAGATACCATCATGATACTGAGATCTCCTTTCTGCACTGTGGTAGCATAGCACCAAACTGTGATGTCACTGCACCGAACTGTGGATTCCATTGTAGCACTGAATTGTAGTTTCCATGTATCCTCTGTCTGGACTGTATTTCTCTGCTGTTAGCACCGAGACCTTCACCAAGACTGGGATAGCATCATAGTATCATATAGACACACCATCGAACTACTGCACCACTGCAATCCGAGCTTGTCACCATTCTGGCCATAATAGAGAGAGGGACCGAAACTGTCATGCTGTCTAGTTACCCGAAAATCTCAAAGGTATGCCCTCACTGTCCCTTCATTTCTTTGCTGTCCTTCCACAGATACCATCCGAAAATCTCAGATCCGAACTGTCTTGCTGTAACATGCATCCGAAAAACTCAGAAATACACCACCGAAATTCTGTGTCTGTGGAATAGGCCGAGGTGCCTATATATAGTTGTTTGTCCATCAATATAAGCTGACATGAGTTTGTGAACCGATGTGTCTATTTTTATGAGCTGACATGAGTTCCTTTATTTATCTTCGAGGCCGACATAGGAAGAGGAGAACCGTGCTTGTCTTTAGAGGGCTACTAGACACCTTGTAGACTCGTATACATTGACATAGACTCAAGAATAGCTCTTCATACATGACATTAATTCTTTGACTCTAACTGACAAATCCTAATGCTCTCAAATGAGAGCCAACTATAAATAAAATCACTTGCTCATGAAACCCATGAAGCAAGACTTACGAAATTTTTTTTATTGCATCATTTATACAAGTCACAATTACAAGACCGAAACTAGTTACACTTTTCAACACATGCAAATACAAAGATTCATAGGGTGTATCCTTATTAATACTAGTAGGCATTTATCGTCGTGTTTTAAAGAACATTACAAAAATCTGTAAGGGCTTACGTGTTTTTCTTTATTTATTATTATTATTATTTTTTTCTAATATAGTTTTATACATTTTAATATATATTATTGCAGCTCCTAACCTGCTTGTTTCTTGTACATTTAATTGAAACTCTCAGCTGTTTCAAAACACCCATACTTCCTATCTGGACAACCCTATGTTCCAAAAACTTGTGCAGCACACACACACACACATTTCCAAGTAAAACCTCAGGAAACCCAACAGATGATTCCTCACATTTGTGGATGGCATCACTAGGAAACCCGTCGGTGATCACTAGTGCACCTCATGCCTAGGGATTCAAATTGGGCACCTCTGGGCATGGAACTAGCCAAATGCCCAATGACATGGGTGGCAATTGGTTGAGCTAACCCTTTGGGTGTTCAGTGTTCACACACACACACATATATGAAGTGAGCACCCACTGGCATAGAACTAGTGCCTAGAGACAATGGTGACAATTAGATGAGCTAACCCCTGGGTGAGTGTGTGTGTAAATACCTACTGGCACAGAACTAGCTAAGTTCCCAGCAATACAGGTGACAATTGGATGAGCTAAGCCCTTGGTGTGTGTGTGTATTGTCAAACTAAACTTGAACCAGAAACATAGAAAATTCAGATCTCTCAAAAGATTCTCTTCCAATTCACTCCCACAACTCAAAAATGCATCTTGTTATGAAAATCTCAGATTTTTGTGTTTTAGGATGGCGTGGGGAGGATATTTTATAGGGAGAAGTTGGATTTTTGGGTCTCACGCTTTTATTATTTATTATTGTGTTTTTAAAAATGTTTTTTTCAGCACGATCCACCAATTTGATATATTTGGCAAGAGGTGAAAATAGAACCTGAGTACATCCTGTCAGTTTTAACTGGAAAAGTAGCCATCAAGAGCCACATATCCTGGATCTTCTATAGGTGGATATGGTAACATATTTTAAGACTGTACCTTTCAATACATTGGTTCTGAGAAAATTGAAGGTCATCAATGAAGAGATGGCCAGAAAAGCCAAGCTTTCTGTACCTAACCATACTAAAGAATGAACATGGAAAAACTTCTTTTTCATTTTATGAATAGGATGCGGAAAATACTCTTTGTTTCCTCATTTGCTTTTGTTTCTACATATTTTTGGTTCTTGGCTTTTGTTTGAAACAATTTTTGTGATATCATCTCTTTGCCAAGAATTTTGTATGTGACTATATTTTACCATGGCCTTTTGTTTTAGTTTGCAGTGCCTAAACAATTTTATCATCTTATATCTATGCAATCTTGCAGATTTTGACTTATAGCTCAACATGTATGCAAAGTGTTTTTTTAGTTGGAAAATAGTGACGAAGCTTGAGACTCGAGAGCTTCAAATTTGTAGGAATTCATCTGTTATTGATGCCGAATAGTAAATTGGTATTTTTGGAAATGCATCAGCCTTATCCACTGAAAGTACTTCGCTGACAGTTTGATTTGGAATATCAGGATTTTGTTTGGAGTAAAAGATAGCCAAAGATTGGTAACACGGTCGGTTTTTTATGCAGGCAATTGGTACTCTGGATGGCAGGATCATTTAATTGGGATGTGATGAATACCACTGCTTAGTGCGGCATTCAGTGATGTGCTTCATTATGTCAAGTGTATCCTCTAATTTCTCACTTGTAACTTTGTTACCCTTATACAAGGAACTTCTTTTGAGAAGGTATTATTGTAAGTTATTCCTATTATTTCATATCCGAGCTCTAATTTTTTTGATGGAATATATAACAGTCACCACGTTCTGAATTAAAAAGGCAATGGTTTGGATGGTGGCATCATTTGATACATTCCCACCTGAGGCCTTGTGCAATCTTCACTCAAAAAGATCTGCCCAATTCAGTTGAGTATGTGCAGTGTTACAAAGACTGCCTGTTGTAATTGTAAACCAAATCTGAGAAACTGCATTTTGGACTGTAAAAGAGGAAAAAATTAACATTGGCCTCGTGCTATAACATTGTAAATCATATTTATTGGCTATGTTATTGTACCAAGTTCATGAATTTAATACTCCTCTACTGTAATTAATGTTCTAGAACTGTGAACTAAACAAGCGAGTTTCCAGATCTGAATCTATCTTTCTTAGACTAGGTTCAAAATACGAGTTTTCAAACAGAAAGAATGATTTAAAATGTCATTTGAATTTTGCTGTTGTTTAATTGGTAGTCTTCCTTTATTGGACATACTAGTTATTCTACGATCTAATGAGGAATTACAATGCTATAGGATGCTATTAATGTCTATGCAGCAAATAATTTAAAAATCACTGGAATCTGTGTTGGATTTTATATAGGTCGACGTTTGGATCCCTAATCTGGGATTGATCCCTGCTTAGGAGATCAAAATATTGAGATGCTTACAGCTTTGGTATCAAAATATCAACCTCTATAAAACCCAACGCAGATTACGGTATTTGATCCCCACTTAGGAGATCAAAATGTTGAGATGATCCAGACCCTTCCATGGTATTTGTAATATATATCGTCAAGAAAACACATGTTTTCCCAGAGAAAAAAAACCATAATTTTTATTAAGAGATAAAAATTGCATTCTGTAGACACACCATGCAATCCTGAGCAGTTACATGACCGATACAAAAAAACAAGAAACATGGCACGCAGGCCCGCCGAATAACCCTGAGGGGAGCACCATATGAAGCCCAACAACAGGCAGCCCAAACATACAAATCGTGTCTGCAAACCCCGGCAGAAAAATAAAAAGAAGAAAGGGCGCAGAGCTTACAAACAAGACCCAAAAGGTCTGCATACATTCAAGGAGTAGCCAGAGGAGAAAAAAAAGAAAAAACGGCCATGATGCCCCGAAATGAACAGGCAGCAGCCCTTAAGCAAAGAATGTCGAACACCATCACCCGCAATAGCGAAGGGAGAAGCCGCCGGGCAGAGAAACTAACAGGGCCGAAAAGCCTTCCCACGACAACCATCATGCCTGTGAATAGCTGCAAGGCACATATAAATAATCTGCCGAGAAGCCAAACCCGGACCCATGACTGCAATGACGGCAGGCATACCGCGGGCAGCAAGGAAATGGCCCTGAAGCCCGTCAAGGATCCTGATGGCGACTTCAGATGAGTCGGAGAGAGTAGCATCAGCGCAGGACCAACGATGACAGTGAGAAAGAGCAGAATGACGAGTGAATACGCCAATCAAAACTGGAAGCCCACAGCACACTGCGAAAAAAAACCACGCCGAGAAGAACCTGCAAGATATAGCGACTCCCGCCAAGAAAAAAGAAGAAAGTGCTGGCTCCGTGGACAGAGAGGCACGAACCAGGGGGCCAGGGCGGCTAGGGTTCCAACTGCCCCGCCTCTCGCTCCCTCAACTCCCCCTTCTTTGAGAAGACACATTATTAAAAAATTTCCAGAAATCCATTTGTTTAATTCTTCTTTCGACATTGGTTCCTCTGTAATCTTTGGCTTCACTCATCTTTTGACATAAGTTTCCATGGCAACTCAAACTTCTTTTACACTTTGCCATTTTCACTTTTCACTTCAAAATATGAAGTTGCTACTTGTTTGCCAAAACTAATATATGCTATGACTTGGAGCTGTCTGAATCGTTTATTCTGTACTTATAAGAGTGAACCTAACTTTTTAGGTCCGTTTCCTGGGCAGCCTCTGGATTTAGCATATGTTACCCACCTTTCAGAGACAATCCCATTTTATGACCTTGCGACACTACCCACAAGCAAACTGCTCAGTCACCGTCCCAGAATTACAATCACAGAATAGACTTTGTTGAGACAGTCCCATTTTATGACCTTGCGACACAACCCACAAGCAAACTGCTCAGTCACCGTCCCAGAATTACAATCACAGAATAGACTTTGTTGAGACAATCCATTTTATGACCTTGCTACACAACCCACAAGCAAACTGCTCAGTCACCGTCCCAGAATTACAATCACATAATATATTTTGTTATGATAACAAAATTACAGGGACTGCAAAATGTATTAAAATAATATTGGATGGCCACATAGGCTGGTTGTCTGTGACAAATATTCTACTTTCAGAATAAATCGAATAGAACGTTCCCAATCCCACCAGAAATAAAATGTCATATTCTTCATCTAGCTTGATGAATATGCTAGCGCTTCCAATAGCAAAATGTGCACTTTCAGAATAAATCGAATAGAAGGCTCCAAATCCCACCAGAAATAAAATGTCATATTCTTCATCTAGCTTGAAGAATGTGCTAGCGCTTCCAAAAGCAAAATGTGCTGAAATAATTCTTCCGTGTTTGTTATGTGTATAAATCTAGAGGGGGTAAACACATATATGTGCGGGAAGACTTTTTGTGTGTTTGTTGTAGGTATAAATTTAGAGGGGTGAAGTATGTATACTTTTGTAGATTTTAGTAGTCAAAAGGTGTGTTTCTAGTTAAGGTGTGTTTCTAGCTCTAAGAACAAGGGGTTAAATTTGGTGTCTGGTTTAGCGGTGATCTTAAAATTAGATTTTTTTTGTTTGCGTGTCTAAGTTTTAGGTACACCAACTTGGTGTCTGGCTTAGTTGTGACCTTAAAATTATATTTTTTTTGCTTGCGTGTCTAACTTGTAGGACTTGTGTGTAGTCTAAGATACTACAACCTAGGTGCATTTGAGCCGTCAATGTCACCCAGGGATCACCTAGCTTAGGCCACATTAACTCTTAATATGGCTGGATTTTTTTAGTTGTCTCCTCCTATGTACTACAAGTTTCGAACCTTGGCTGTTCTATAATTACAAAATGACACCCTCAAAATCCAATTGTGCTAATGAGATTTGAATGACCTTAAAAATAGATGATTATTATTATTATTAGATATCAATCAAGTTCTTCATATTGTTATAATCAAAAATTAGTTCATTACTATTATCATATATCAATCCAGTTTCTTCACACTATTGTAATCAGGGTTTTATGTACTTATGGTAACACTTGTTTGGGGCATTAAATATATTAAATCATCTTCTATCAATATGAAATAAGTCACAATATACAAACATTTAAGTAAAAAAGAGTAGGCTGCTATAGCTGGCAACCATTAGCACATGCAAGAATATGCATATCACAGCCTAGTAAAATTGAGCCTAGAATCAAAAGCCAAGGGTATAAAATCAATTTTTGTAAATAACAAACTAGGAAAAACACACATTTTAACTTCCCCTTTACAACAATTTAGGTGCTAATGAGATTTAAATGACCTTAAAAATAGATGATTATTATTATTATTAGATATCAATCCAGTTCGTCATATTATTGTAATTAGAAATTAGTTGATTATTATTATCAGATATCAATCCAGTTCTTCACACTATTGTAATAAGGGTTTTATGTACTTATGGTAACACTTTTTTGGGGTATTAAATATATTAAAACTTCTATCAATATGAAATAAGTCACAATATACAGACATTTAAGTGAAAAAAAAGTAGGCTGCCATATCATTGTCTTGTAAAAATGAGCCTAGAATCAAAATCCAAGGGTATAAAACCAATTCTTGTAAATAACAAACTAGGAAAAACACACATTTTAACTTCCCCTTCACAACACTTTAGGCATTCATGTAAGGATTGACATCAGCGCAATAAAGGCACCCTAAACCAAGATGCAAACCATTTGTCGTGTCGCATGCATCATATAAATGACTAACATGAACTTGGTCAAGATGAATCCAAAGTCCACCCCCATCCAGTAGTTGAAAGGATGCGTGGTAAAAAGAACACCCCCCAATGCAAACACACATTTGAACCCACTATAACAAACCCTAAGCAACAATGCCCATTATAGACTCCAAGGAAACCACATCATGCGAGTGGCTCTTAGGGTTAAGAAATACAATATCAAGCAAGAAGCCAGAGCCACAAAGCACTTGCATAAAGCTATCTTGCCCATAACAGGAATCCAGAGGTTTTGATAGTTTGAAGAGCAGGGGGCAAAAGCCTCGTAACCCCCAACTTGAATTCTTGTGAGTAGGATACTTAGCATATGCTCTTCATTACCAAAAATGCACCACCATGCTTTGATCCTACGAGATTCTTGCAACCATGATGGTCATGGGTGAAAAAGTAGTGAGCACTTCACGTCCAAATTCTTGATGACATCCATTGAAGTAAAGGAAACTCATTGACGTTGTCACCATTACTTTGGGAAACAAATGTTCAACGCATAAGATCAATTTCCAGCCCTATCTAAACGCTTGTCGAAATAATTCTCCACCATTCTCAAACAAACCAATCAGAGGGGCAAGAATTCAAAAAATGCATGCACAAAATAAAGGAAAACCAACACTAACTACCTTAACAAAAATCAACAGAGCTCCATGCTATTCTCTAGAGTATGCTTAGCCTCCACTCCCAACCGACGACCACCTTCTTACCAACCACCTTGCTTTCCGTGGTGAGCACCATATCTCTAGTTGTATGGCAGTGATTCAATACTTTTGTTTTAATACATTATAAAATCAGATTGAGTCTCGTTGGTAGATTTTCTACATGGTATCAAAGCGCCAAGAATCACAACAGAAGAGAAGAAATTGAGTTTATTTTGAACATGTTCAAATTTTTAGATTTATTCTTTAGGATCCAGTAGCATATCAAGATGTCTTTCAATGGATTGAGACTCGAATATGCACTTGAGGGAAATTCGAATTACATAGCATGGAAAGACATGATGGAAGCAATGCTCGAGGACACGTACTGAAGGAATTCATAAACAATGATATTCCCTAGCTCGTAGTAGCAGATGCTCAACTTCTTGATGCATGGAAGAATAAGGTAGCAAATGCAAGAATGATCTTGTTAGAGGGAGTTCGAGAACATATTGTCTTGAGTCTCCATGGGAAGGCGACTCCATATGCTATGTGGAAGGGCTTGAAAAATCTGTTTTAGAATAGATGCGACCATAGGAAGTTGGCACTGAAGGACAAGCTCAGAAAGATCAAGATGGAGGAGGGCGAGACGATACCAAAATACTTGATGAAGTTCACTCAATGTCAAGATGAGCTTGGAAGTGTCGGTGTGACAGTAGCCCATGATGATTTGGTGAGCTTAGCTCTTCTAGGCCTTCCCAAGAGTTGACATAATTACCAGGACACTGTGAATGGGAGAGAGAAGCTATCCGACTGGAGTGTTTGTGGTCCGACTTGGTAATAGAAGAGATAAGTCGGAGTACCAGAGACGGGACCTCCGACACCGACAAAGAAGAATATTTTGCATTGGTTGAAAAAGGAAAGAAATCCAAGGGAAAGAAGTCCCAAGGCGAAGAGGGCAAGAGAGACTTTTCCAAGATCAAGTGTTTTCACTGTCACGAGCATGGGTACTATGCCTCTAATTGTCCACAGAAGAAGGCAAGCAAGAAGGAGCCTGCAGTTGCAGCGGGTGAAGCACTAGCTTCATAGTTTGAGATTGATTTTACTCTCATTGCATGCATGGCCAACACTATAATGGGATGCATGTGGTATCTAGACAACGTTGCCTCATTCAATATGATGGGGAATAGAGATCTCTTTAGTGACTTGGAGGAGACGAATCTCCAACATAACATAGAGTTTGGAGATGACAGGAGGTATATCACGACCGACATAGGTAATGATTACCTTTCAGAGGGAGCTTGACTCCCCTCTCAGGCTGACAAATGTTTTGTATGCTTCAGGACTAAAGAGGAAACTTGTTTCCGTAGTGGTATTGGAAGACCATGGTTATGATGTCATATTTAGAAAATAATAAGTTTTCCTTAGACACATTGCCACGAGACAGGTGAAATAGATCGGTGTAAGAGTCAAGAACCTATATGCTCTGGAGGTCGAAGATGCATGCAAAGCTTTGAAGAGCAAAGCAGAGGTTAGTGACTTGGTGGTTGAGAGGGAGTCTCTCAACATGCAACTTCAAAAAGTGGTGGAGTAAAAACAATTGGAGAAGAGAGAGGAGACCGAGTGGATGCATCCACTCAAGCAAAGACTTCCAATAGGAGGAAATTTCGAGCTAGATGGGCAGAGGGAGCACATGCAGCCATACCTCCAAGTGAGAGGTGGGGTGATGTCCAAACATAATCCCATGAGAAGAAATTTGGGCAGGATCCATTGAGATGGCTTGTCTCATGGATCGAACCTGGTTATGAGGAGCCCATAGTACAACAATAGTAGGAAGGATCGGTAGGATTGATGCAGTCAGATGTTAGGATGAGAAAAATCAGAGTGACAGATGTCAAATACTGGAGCGCAGATCAGAGTTTGCAGCAGTGTAGAGGGCACAATTGCAGAGTCAGCAGCAGTGCAGAGATTTCAGTAGACAGTGCAGTAATCAATAGCAGTCAGAGACTCTGATGACAAATGCATCATATAGATTCAATGCTTTTTTGGAGGCTATTCAGTTTCAGGAGTTGCGGGAGCAAACACCACTAAAGAAGTGTTGCATGCAAAACATTCCAAATACACCCGATCATGATAGATTGAATTACTTTATTGTTGAGAGGAAGTGTTGAAATTTGCAACAAGAAACATTGAAAATGGCAACTAGAAATGGAAACCAGAAAATGGCACCCAGAAATGGTACCATATGAGGCTTTTGATTTAATTTTCCCCTAATTAAATTGAAAGAAAACTTGTAATTTCATCTCATGACAACTTGTATTAGTTTTTTGAGTTAGGAAGACTTACGTAGCTTAGGAAATTTGAGCTAGAGGTCAAAGAGGAGGCATGCAAAGGGATTTTGTATTTTTAGGGGGTCCATATATAGTTATTTGTGAGTTGTAAATAGTTAACTCAATTAATTGAGTTAAAATCAGTTTAACTAGTGCTAAATTAGAGATGAGCTAGAGATAGGTCCAGTGAATTAAATCTAATTTAATTCACAAGTAGTGATCAATCAGTTAACTAATAATTCACTATAAATTGCCGTTGCATGTTAGTTCTAAGGAAGACCAATTGAGACTGAGGTTAAAGGGAAGATAACTATTAATTGTACTATTAGAAAATTGTACAGGTCATGCATGAGATCATCGAGAAGACCTTGAAGGATTGCTCAATCATTAATTGAGAATTTCCTAATTAACACGGGCTCAATTAGCCCAAGAACACATAAGCAAGGCAGACCAGATAGAGGCAAGCAAAAGGTTAAATACTTGACTGATTTTGCTTAGATTGCAAGCCAGTTTCAAGCAGGATCGAAGTGAGACAATCAATAGAGTGCAAAGGTTTCTCAGTGGAGGAATAACATTGTATTGCTTCATGATCTTGACTGGCATATGAAATATAGAGACAGAGGGGTTTTGAGTAGTTGCTTTCCTCAGATACATCTTGTGTTGTGTGATTGATAATTTCTTTCTCTTGTTTAATTTTTGATTGTGCGATCTTGTTTTGTTTCCACAAATTGTAGAAGGATTCAATATCTTGTTTTAGTACATTATAAGATTATACTGAATCCCATAGGTAGATTTTCTACAAAATCTTGACAAATTTTCAACCATGGAATTAAAATAAAATATTATGAATACAAAAAAATCTCAAGATTTCAAATATTTCAAACATGACATTATGGAAAAAAATTATGACTAAAAAACTTTAAAAATGAACTCCTAAATGAAAGAGTCATTATACTAAGAGTAATTTAAAAAAAAAAATGCTAAATGTATAACGATTTTAAAATCTTAGCCTAAGACAACTTGACACATTGCGACAAAAATTTAAAAATCTATCGACACGTGTGTAGGTGAACTGGACCCATTGTAATGAAAACTTAAAGACCAACCATGAAACTGACACATTGTGGGGGCAGAGTCGACTCATTATAATGTAAAATTTAAAATCAATTTGTTTAAATTCAACAAGAAAATGCACACACACTAGTGTGGGATTACAGGTCACATAGTGATGGATCCTAGCGACACATTAGTGTACAACCAATTTTTAAATAAATTGGAAAAATAATTGTAATATGATCTCATAACAACTTGTAATAGTTAACTAAGTATGACAGACTTAGTTAGCTTAAGAATTTTGAGTTGAGGGTCAAAGGATAGGCATGCAGAGTGATTCTATTATTAACAGGGTCCAGTTGCAATTGTAGCACTAGTGTAGTGTGAGTGGGATCAATTAACTCACATTAATTGAGTTAAAATCAGTTTAACTAATTCTAATTGTTTGATGAGCTAGTGGAAGATCTACTGAATTAAAATAGATTTAATTCACCATTAGTGATCTACTAAGTAACTGGTGATTCACTATTTATAGTTGCATGCATGTCAATTCTGGTGGAGACCTAGTTGAGACAAAGGTTCAAGGCAAGTAAACTATCAGTGGTATTTTTAGCAAACTGCCCAACTGTAGTTATATAACCACAGGAATCCCATGATGAGTTGCCCAGTCAAGGAAGGTTGAATTTCCTATTTAATAGGGGTTTAATTCTCTAGGGATTGCGTAAGCAGGGTAGGTTGATAATTGTCTATGTGTTTGTCCAATTTTGCCTAGATAAGTGTGAAGCAATTGGTAGAGTGTATGAGGATGTGGTGATGACAAATACATTGTATTGTTTCATGATTCCTTGGTTGATTATACAATAAAGATGGAGGGGTTTTGAGTAGTTGATTTCCCCAGAAAATCCTTGTGTTGTGGATTGATTTACTTATTTCTCTTGCATGTCATTGAGCGATCATGTTTTACATTCCGCAATTATTGCATAGAAGGATTCAATATCTTGTTTTAGTACATTACATGATCAGATTGAATCCATTGGTGTAATTGGTATTAGAGCGCCATGAATCACAATAGTGGAGAAGAAATTGAGTTTGTGTTGAACATTATTCAAATTTGCAGGTACTTTCTGTGGAGCTATAAACTTATCAAGATGTCTTTCAATGGCTTGAGACTTGAATATGCACTCGAGGGAAATTCAAATTATATTGCATGGAAGGACAGGATGGAGGCAGTGTTGGAGGACAATGGGTTGAAGGAATTCATAGATAATGATATTCCCAAGTCCGCAGCAGCAGATGCCCAACTTCTTGATGCATGGAAGAAGAAGGTAGCAAAGGCGAGGAGGATCTTGTTAGAGGGAGTTCGAGATCATATTGTCTCGAGTCTCCATGGAAAGGAAACTCCATATGCTATGTGAAAGGCTTTGACATATCTGTTTCAAAGCAACAACGACCACAGAAAATTGGCACTCAAGGACAAGCTCAGGAAAATCAAAATGGAAAAGGGAGACACGATCCAAAAATACTTGACCAAGTTCACTCAATGTCGAGATGAGCTTGGAAGTGCTGGGATTACTGTAGTTGACGATGACTTTGTGAGCCTAACATTTGTAGGACTTCCCAAGAGATGGCATAGTTACCATGAATTTGTGAATGGGAGGGAGAAGTTACCAGATTGGGAGCGACTATGGTCAGATTTGGTACAAGAAGAGTTTCGACGAAATACCAGGGATGGATTTTCATCTAAGACTGATGATGAGGAAAATTGTGCCTTGGTTGGTAAGGCAAAGAAGGGGAAGGGGAGGAATTCCCATAACAAATCTGAGACTCGCAAAGAAGGCAAGAAGCGTGACATGTCAAAGGTGAAATGTTTTCACTGTCATGATCATGGGCACTATGCCACAAATTTTCCACAAAAGAAGAACAACCACAAGAAGGCTCAGAGAGCTGCAACGGGTGAAGCTTTGGCCTCACAGTTTGAGTTGGAATTCTCTCTCATTGCATGCATGGCGTCAACTGTAATGGGATTTATGTGGTACTTGGATAGTGAAGCATCTTTCCACATGACTGGAAACAAAGAACTCTTTAGTAGCTTGGAGGAGAAGGATCTTCAGATGCACATCGAGATGAGTGATGATGAGAGGTATAGCGCTACCGGGATTGGTATTGTTACTTTCCAGAGATAGTCAAGTAAAAATTTCATATTAAAATATTTCATGCATGTACCAAGCTTGAAAAAGAATTTAGTTTCAGTTGCTATGATGGAGGATATTGTATATGATGTGGTTTTTAGTGAAGGAAAGGTGTTCCTTCATCACAAAGCTTCTACAAGATAGGTAAAGAAGATTGGGGTTCGTGTGAAGAACCTCTACAAACTTGATGTAGATGGCTGCACAAC
Source organism: Pinus albicaulis (assembly GCA_034641835.2). Lineage (NCBI taxonomy): Eukaryota > Viridiplantae > Streptophyta > Pinopsida > Pinales > Pinaceae > Pinus > Pinus albicaulis. Next base: position 508,252,665 of record CM076582.1, read on the forward strand.
ATTGAGCAGTAAATCAGGGAAGGTGGTGAGCCAGGATATAGGTGAGTTATGGCACAGGAGATTGGGCCATCTACACCACAATGCTTTGAGGATCATGCAACAGATTTATACAGGTCTTCCAAAGGTTACCCTTGCACAGATAGACACAAGCAAGGGATGTACCATGGGGAAGTATACTAAAGCCACTTTTCATGAGAAGGAGAACCGAGCAGCGAAAATCCTTGAGAGAGTTCACTCAGACTTGTGTGGACCATTCTATACACCTTCCACAACAAAGCACATGTATTATGTGATTTTTGTTGATGATTTTTCTAGAAAGTGTTGGATTTTTTCTATAGAAGAAATATCAGGTGTCCTCCAAGTTTTGTGAGTTCAAAGCACTGGTAGAGAAATATACACGGAAGAAGGTGAAGGCTCTAAGGAGCGACAATGGTGGTGAGTATATCTCTAATGAATTCAGGAACTTCTATGCCAAAGAAGAAATTCATAGAGAATTGATTTCACCTCATAACCCACAACAGAATGGGGTTGCAAAAAGAAAGAACAAAACACTTGTGGGAGCAACATGAGCTATGTTACATGATCAGGGCCTACTGTTGCATCTGTGGGCAGAGGCATGAAACACAACAATATTTGTGCAGAACTGAAGTCCTCGTCGGATAATTGGAATGAGTATACCATAGGAGGATTTTTCATGTAAGAAATCAGATGTTTTTCAGGTAAAGAAACCAGATGTTTCATATTTTAAAATTTTTTGGCTCATCTGTCTATTGCTGTGTGACCAAAGATGCCAAGAAGAAGCTAGAACCAACAATAGAGGTTGGGATATTTGTGGGGTACACTGATACTCCCCACAATTATCAGGTGTATTTTCTGACTAACAGGATGATAATTGTTAGGAGAGATGTTGAATTTGATGAGGAGAAAGCCATGCGATTGTCCCTTGAGAAGGAGCTTGACTTTCATGCGGATAAGGAACTCTTAGTTCCAAAGGATGAACCTCAGGATGTGGAGCAGCCACAAGCAGAGGATCATGGAGTGGAAGAAACCACTCATGTAGATCCATCCACCAGAAATGGTAGGAAGCGCACCAGACGCTGACATATTGATGCTAGATGCGACAGAGCATGTAGGAGCACCTACATCACAATGCAGGCAGAGAAGGTCCCCAGATAGGTACATTGGATACATGGTTTTTATGAGCGAGTGTATTGTGACAAAACCATCCTCTTTTGAGGAAGCAGTGCAACAACCAACATGGGTTGATGCCATGGTCTCTTCCATTCCACAACTCGTAGGGAATTTTATCACTTTTCAGCCTGAGTTGTGTTCTTTTTGATAGATACATTGATGCTTCTCCATAAAAGGTGTGAGGTAGATCTGCTTCATCCATCATAGCTCTTTTCATCTCCTAGATTGTTTTGTTCTTTCTCTTAGCTATTCCATTTTGTTGTGGAGTTTTGGCCACAATAAATTGCCTCATTATGCTATGCTCTTCACATAATTCCTCAAACTCTCTTGAAGTCTATTCTCCTCCTCTTTCTGATCTTAAGCATTTGATATTTAGATATTTCTCATTCTCTACTTGAGCCTTAAATGTCTTGAAATTCTTAAGTGCTGAACTGATTTTTCTTTCAAGAGAATTATCCACGTGGCTCTAGTAAAATCATAAATAAAGAACATAAAACGTCTCTCCTCTTGGGATTTTTGTTCTGTTTGTGCTGCAAATATCCATGTAAATTAATTCCAATGCTATAGATGAAGATAACTCCTTTGTATTGAAACGAGTCATGGTCTACTTAACAAATTGACAAGACTTTCATATTGAGTTATCAAGCCTTGAAAAACTTGGCAATCCTCTTACAACTCCTATTTGTTGACCTTTATCAGACTATCGAAACTCATATGACCAAGTTGTAGAAATTTCTACAAATCTAGCTCTGATATCATGTAGAAATTTATGATGTAGATTAAAAAATGCTCATGAAATTTACTAAAACACAAGAATCAAATATACTCTATTGTTATGTGGACATTCATTCACGATTTAGAATAAAAATTTTAGACATGCAATAAGAAAGCACGCACATGCAACAAAGTATTTTTCCCGGGGAAAGAAAACTGATAAAAATCCCAGTCTACTTGCATTAATCATAGGAATAGAGATGCATTAAAATTTCTTTTCTCAAATGAGCACAACTTGCAAGTGCATACCCTATCTCTCTACTCACTGAAGGCTTCTAACCCAGACTTAGTCAGAATCTGCCCTGGATTGAGCTCCTATTTTTTTGCATTTTTCCTTGAGGAATTGAACCCATATTAAATAGGAAATTCCTCTAATTCATTGCACAATTCCAAAGGATGATCCACCTGACCTCATGCAACACCTATACACTCAACTAGTTTACAATCCTTGGTTAACTGCCTTGGAAACTCCACCACAACTAGGCAATTCAAATTCTTTGCATGCATGAGCTAATTATGATCTAATTGATCAGTTAACTAGATGATCTCTGATTTAAACTAATGTAATACCTACTTAAATGCCCACCAAATAGTTCTATTAACAGTTAGATTTATTTTAACTGATTACAATTGAAATTAACTCAACCTAGGCTCCTAAAATTTCGGAATCACTACATACAACTAAACTTCATGCCCTTAACTCGAATTAACTGAGATAGACTCCTATTTTTTAGGAATCAACACAAGTAAGGTAAAATTCAACTCATTAACTCACATTTAGTGTTCTTAACTAAGTGACAAGTGCCATGTCACCTCATTTAACTCCTCCAAGTTGTTTACTGATGTGGAATTTCAAATTTCCTCAATTTGATTAAGGAAAAAAAAGTTGATACTTTCTTGCTGCATTTTTAACACTCCCTCTTAGCAAGAAATGGATTATCAAAAACCCCAATACTGCACATGTGGAATGGATTTCATGCAACACCTCTCATTATTTTTGCCGCTACTGCAACTGAGAAGAATCCAAAAAAGCATTAAATCAACTGTGTTTGCAAATGTCTACTGGGAAAACTATGTTTTTGCTAACTCTGCTACTGAGCCTCCTGCTCTACTGTTAACACTCCTCTGAAATCCTCAGTATCTAACTGACAGTGATCCTCCTGCTACTGAATTTTATGGGCCCCTGTAGTAAGGTAATGATCCATGAGGAAAACACCTCAATGGACCCTGCCCAAATTTCTACAAATCTTGGGACTAAGGCTCTACATCGCCCCACCTCACACCGGGAGGTATGGATTTATGCATGGAGAAATATGATCTACTCATATTGCTGATCCTACTACTATGTTTTTGCTTTCGAAATGCTGTTGTAGCTACTGCAATAATGAGTATGATCTCCTTAGATCCTGAAGTACAAGCTTCCATAGGGCTACTCCCTCTGAAACTAGACTCCCTCTGAGTCTCGATCTCCTTGTGGGAAATCTCTTTGCTCCTCAGTCTGCCAATATCAATGATCATAACTCCTTTTTGTGTCACTAAACATTGGGTCATCTTCTAGCTCTATTAATAAATATGCATATAGGGTCTTTTGGATCTACCCTGAACTACGACTCCATCAACTCTGCTTCCTATCAACTCATTTTTTCTTCAATGATCACTGTAAATTTGAAACATTGGTCTCTAATCTGATTTCAGGTTTCTGATATCATATATAAATTTCTTCAAATATAGCTCTGATGTAATGTAGAAATTTATGATGTAGATTCGAAACTACTCATGAAATTTATTAAAACACAAGACTCAAATCTACCCTATTGCTCTGCGGACATGCAATAAGAAATCACACACATGCGACAAATATTTTTCCCGAGTAAAGAAAACAGCCAAAAACCCCAATGCCTACTTGCATTAATCAGAGGAATATAGATTTATTACAATTGCTTTGCTCAACTGAGCACAACCTACAAGTGCATAACTTATCTCTCTGCTCACTGAAGGCTTGTAACCCAAACTTAGTAAAATTATGCCTTGGATTAATATCATATTTCCTTGCGCTATTCCTTGAGGAATTGAGCCCCTATTTAATAGGAAATTCCTCTAATTTATTGTGCAATTCCCAAGGGTGGTCCACATGACCTCATGCAACACCTGTACACTCAACTAGTTTACAACTGCTGATTAAATGCCTTGGAAACTCCACCACAACTAGGCAATTCGAATTATTTGCATTCATGAACTAACTATTAGTTGATTTATCATTTAACTATATGATCTCTGAGTTAGACTGATGTCCTAGTACTTAACTAACAACCAACTAGTTATATTAACAATTACAACTAGTTTAACTGATTACAATTGAAATTAACTCAACCTAGGCTCCTAAAATTTAGGAATCACTACATACAATTGAACTTCATGCCCTTAACTTGAATTAAATGAGTTAGACTCCTATTTTTTAGGAATCAACACAATTAAAGTGAACTTCAACTCATTAAATCGAATTGAGTTTTCTTAACTAAGTGACAAGTGCCATTTCATCTTAGTTAACTCCTCCAAGTTGTTTGCTGATGTGGAATTTCAAATTTCCTCAATTTGATTAAGGAAAAATAAAACATTGAGAATTTCTTGCTGCATTTTAGACACTCCATCTCAACAAGAAAGGGATTATTAACCACCCCAATACTGCACATGTGGAATGTACTACATGCAACACATGTCACTGTTGTTGCTGCTACTGTGACATCTGCAACTAAGAAGCATCCAAAAAAACATTGAATCAATTGTGTCTGCAACTGTCTACAGAGAAAAATGTGTTGCTGCTGAATCTGCTACTAAGCCTCCTCCTCTACTGTCAACACTCCCCACACTCGTCAGTATCTGATTGACATTGATCCTCCTTCTACTAAATACTATGGGACCATGTAGCAAGGTAATGATCCATGAGGATAACACCTCAATGGACCTTTCCCAAATTGATGCAACTCTTGGGACTAGGGCTCTGCATCGCCCAACCTCACACCTGGAGATATGGCTGAATGCATGGCCAAATATGATGTACTCATACTACTGTTGCTACTGTACTGACATTGCTTCTGCACTGCTGCTGCAACTAATACAACAACGAGTATGATCTCCCCAAATCCTGAAGTACAAGCTTCCATAGGGATGCTCTCTCTCAAACTAGAGTCCCTCTGAGTCTTGATCTCCCTATGGGAAATATCTTTTCTTCTCAATCTGCCAATTTCAATGATCAAAACTCATTTTTGTGTTACTAAACATTGGCTCACTAATCTTCCCACTAGCAGCCTTCTAGATCCATTAATAAGTCTGCACATAGGGTCTTTTGGATCTACCCTAATCTAGGGCTCCATCAAATCTGCCTCTTAACAAATCATTAGATCTTCAACGATCACTGTAAATTTGAAACATTGGTATCTAATGTGATTTTAGGGCTCTAATACCATGTATGAATTTCTACAAATCTAGCTCTGATAGAATGTAGAAATTTATGATGTAGATTCGAAACTACTCATGAAATTTACCAAAACAAAAGACTCAAGTCTACTCTACTTCTCTGCAGACATTCATTCACAATTTAGAACAAAATTTTTAGGCATGCAATAAGAAATCACAGACATGCAATGAGTATTTTTCTTGGGGAAATAAAAATGCTAAAAACCCCAATTCCTGCTTGCATTAATCGGAGGAATATATATGTATTACAATTTATTTGCTCAAATGAGCAAAACCTGCAAGTGCATAACCTATCTCTCTGCTCACTGAAGTCATCTAACCTAGACATAGTCAAATTCTGCCTTGGCTAGAGCTCCTATTTCCTTGCGCTATTCCTTGAGGAATTGAGCCTTTATTAAATAGTAAATTCCTCTAATTCATTATGCAATTACAAAGGATGGTCCACCTGACCTCATGGAGCACATGTACACTAAACTAGTTTACAACTGCTGGTTAACTTGCTTGATTTTCCACCACAACTGGGAAATTCAAATTATTTGCATACATGAGCTAATTATTAGAAAATTGATTATTTAACTAGATGATCTCTGAGTTAGACTGATGTGATACTACTTAACTGACCACCAACTAGTTCTATTAAAATTTAGAACTAGTTTAACTGATTATAATTGAAATTAACTTCAAACTAGGCTTCTAAAATTTATGGATTACTACATACAACTTAACTTCATGACCTTAACTTGAATTACTCGAGCTAGACTCCTATTTTTTAGGAATCAACACAAGTAAACTAAACTTCAACTCATTAACTCAAATTGAATGTTCTTAATTGAGTGATAAGTTCCATGTCACCTAAGTTAACTCCTCCAAGTTGTTTGTGTTAGTCTCCTGTATTCTACAATATCACTATATGACTATGGATTTTCTACAGTCTCCTGAAAACAACATTCCCTGCCTATCATTTATTTTTAGAAATCTCACTGCATTCATTATTTTCCATTTAACCTATTCACTATCTCTCATTTTACCTATTCAGGTCACTCTCTTACTCTGTAATTCCATGTTTGACCCTAAAACCCTCATTCTCACCTTTTTCCCTACCTAAAACCCCACTCCCATTGCTAAAAAACCCATTTAAACCCCTCCCTTTCACTCATTCCCCTCTTTTCCTTCAAAACAATATAAAAACCCTTTTTTATATTGTTTTGAAATAAATTTTAAAGTCGGGTCCCACTCTAAAAAATAGACCTGGTTTATTTTACCCGACCCCTTTATGTTTAAAACCCCCGTTACAAGACTGATTCCCCCGTTTTAATACTTACCCTGGGCCCCGCCTTATTCTAAACCCTCCGCTCTCATATGACTTAGGCCCCACCTTTATAGTTAAGCGCCTCCGCTTAAAATATAACCCTGGCCCTCACCCTTTAACCGCTTTCGCTCTTAATATACTCGGGCCCCACCTTGTTAAAAACCCCCTCACTCCATTCAAATCCTGGCCTCGCTTTATATTTACCAGCCGCTTCATTTATTTTACTTGACCCCACCTTCTGAACTAACCTGCGATCAAATCCACCCGACCACTGTCAGATCTCAGCCTCATGATCCAACGGCCACCGCGCCATATCGCACCCCCACATACCTGAGGTTCAAAACCTTTGGGGCTTGCGATATGGGCGGTTTTACCACCGTACCATCCTGCCACGCGTCGCACCCACATTTTATCTCATCCTCGCAAAAGAAACCACCTCACCGCCTACGCCGCATCCGAAAACCACTTACCACCCCCGTGCCATAAATAAAACCGTTGACCTCGTTCAAACGTGTCGAACCTCGGATCTCTGCGATAAGCCCCGATCTGCCATCTAAACCCCTGCAAACCTAGAAAAGCCACAACTAAATGCACAACCAAAAAGGCCTCCAGTACCCGGACTCTGTCCACATTTTTTTCCTTTGCCTCTAGGTCATGTAATTTCCCCACAGAGGTCCTGTGTGTTTTTAATTGTACATGTGACCAATGTATAAGAAAACACAATGAAAATCAATCTGAATTTCTAAGTCCAAGAATTGTTTAAACAGGTTCTTTGGGTGACAATCCAGAATGCCTCATTTATCAAAGGATTAGGAGTGTGAGAATGATCAGAAAGCACCAATAAAGCAGAAATGGAGGCCTCAATGATTGTCTGTGTCTATACATTCATCCTAAAAACATCAAGGCTTATTAAAATCAAAGAAACAGTAAGAGAAAAAGGGTTAAACACAACAATCAGGTTCAAAGTAAAGGACAAAGAAATACAAATACAAGAAGACAAAAAAAAATAAAAACACAGTTAAAAGACAGAGGAAAGGAAATCACAGAAAGATCAAAGATAAAATATGTCAAAGGGAGAGAGATAAAGAAAGAGAATGACAATGACAGTAAAGGTAGTGAAGAGAAAGAACATATTAGAAAATAGAATTAAAGAAAAGACAAATCCTAGTTTAAAAAAAGAATAAGAGTTTAAAGGACAAATTAAAGGTTAAATGACAAATCCAAGGATAAATCAGTGAAGAAAACATAGCCAAATGACTAAAGGCACTCAATAAGTACTTCTTCAAATCACATTTGCCACCTACAGCCTTATTTCACTTCAATAAAATTAGGTACAACTAATAAAGCAGTTAGAGATATTTTTAGTAGCTCAGAAGTTATTGTAAAAGTTAAAGTTAAAACCAAATAGTCAAAAATATCTCAAAAGTTAGCTCAGCAGTAAAGTCAAAAGTTATTATTACAGTGAGTCAGTCAGAGATACTTTGCCTTGGGCTTTGCATGGTCTCAAGAGTCAAGATTACATTTACTCTGTAATAACTATAGCCTGAAACCCTAGATTAGGATTACTTCCTCAATTGTAGTTAAATACTGCATACATTGTTCATTATTTTTGTTGGTTGGTTGGTTAGTTTGATGATTGCTAGACTAGATTTTGATTGAACTCTGAGTTGCAAATATTATTGCACTGGAGCATTGTAACTATCTTGGACATCAGTAATACAAGCACATTCACATGATTCTTGAGCTATGTTAATGGTGATGTTATCCCTCTTTGTCATTATTTCTCCTTTGTTTACCATATTGTGCATCATTTCTCTGATAATAGAACAAAATTTTTAGATTAAGATATGATGTTTGGGCACCTTAACTCTGTCTATTACTTTTATCTTTATGTTTTCTTCTGCAAGGCCTAATTAAAGAATTCATGGGTGTCCTGCTCTTTAGTTCCACTTAGCTTGTTGCCTTGAGGTTTACTTACTAGAGCTTAGTCAAAGAATTCAGTGGTGTCCTGCTCTTTGGTTTTGCTTAAACTGTTTTAAAGGCCTTCTTTGAAGTTTAGTTAAAGAATTCAGGGGTGTCTTGCTATTTAATTTCACTGAACTATTATCTTGAATGTTTTCTTTGTTTGAAAGTAATAGCTAAAGAATTCAGGGTGTCCTGCTCTTTAGGATTACTGGATTGTTGTCTTAAATGTTTTCTTAGTAAAGTTTTGATTAAAGAATTCAGGGGTGTCCTGCTCTTTAGTTTCTCTTAAACAATTATCTTAAAGGATTTCCTTGTTGAAGTACAGTTAAAGGATTCTTAATTTCCCTTTAGTTTTACTTAATTCACAACTTTTTCTCATTTCATATTCCGTCTAACCTAAAAAGATCCACTTGATATAGTTAGCTTTCCCTATGAAAACCCTTGAAGAGTTGATGTGCAATTAAAACCTTTTATGACTCCATATCCCAATGGAATAAGCTTTCCCACAGTCTATGTGTTCAACCTACAATCAATCAAACAAAACAAAGAAATCCAAGCTTCACAACTATCCTAAAATTAGAAAACATAATCATAAAGATAAATCAGTTAATCAAAACATAGAGAGAGCCCTCTCTGAGCCTAGGAAGGCTAGGTATTTGGAATCCAAAGTGGTTTGATGTGGTTCCGAGCTAATTGTTCTTTCCAATCTTTCAAATTATGGGGAACCAACAATTTGCTGATGTGGAATTTCTAATTTCCTCAATTTGATTAAGGGAATATAAAAAATTGATATTTTCTAGCTGCATTTTCAACACTCCCTCTAAAAAATAAAGGGGTTATCAATTTCCCCTATCTTGCACATGTGGAATGTACTGCATGAAACACCTCTCACCATTGCTACTGCTACTGTGACATTTGCAACTGAGAAGCATCCAAAAAAACATTGAATCAACTGTGTCTACAATTGTCTACAGGGAAAACTATGTTGTTTCTAACCTTAATACTGAGCCTCTTACTTTGCAATAAACACTCCTCTACACTCCTCAGTATATGACTGAAACTGATCCACTTACTACTAAATATTGTGGGCCCCAAATATCAAGGTAATGATCCATGAGGAGAACACCTCAATGGATCCTGCCCAAATTTCTACAACTCTTGGGACTAGGGCTCTACATCGCCCCACCTCACACCTGGAGGTATGGATGCATGCATGAAGAAATATGATCTAATCGTACTGCTACTTCTACCGCTATGTTACTGCGTCTACACTATTTCTGCAACTACTGCAATAATGAGTATGATCTCCCTATATCATGAAGTACAAGCTTCCATAGGGCTGCTCTCTCTGAAACTAGACTCCCTTTGAGTCTCGATCTCCTAGTGGGAAATCTATTTTCTCTTCAATCTTCCAATATCAATGATCACAAATCCTTTTTGTGTCATTAAAAATTTTCTCACTGATATTCCCACTAGCAGCCTTCTAGCTACACTAAGAAGTTTGCACATAGGGTCTTCTGGATCTACCTTGAACTAGGGCTCCATCAATTATGCCTCCTAACAACTCATTAGTTCTTCAATGATCATTGTAAATTCGAAACATTGGTCTCTAATGTGATTTTAGGACTTTGATACCATGTATAAATGATACAATGTAGAAATTTATGATGTAGATTTGAAACTTCTCATGAAATTTACTAAAACACAGGACTCAAATCTACTCTACTGCTTTGCGGGCATTCATTCACAATTTAGATAAAATTTTTAGACATGAAATAAGAAATCACATACATGCAACAAGTATTTTTCCTGGGGAAATCAAACTGCTAAAAACCCCAATTCCTACTTGCATTTATCAGAGGAATATATATTGATTACAATTTCTTTTCTCAACTGAGTCCAACCTGCAAGTGAATAACATATCTCTCTTCTCACTGAAGGCTTCTAACTAATACTTAGCCAAATTATTCCTTGGCATGAGCTCCTATTTCCTTGTGATGTTCCTTAAGGAATTTAGCCCCTATTAAATAGGGAATTCCTCTAATTTGTTGTGCAATTCCCAAGGATGGTCTACCTGACTTGATGTAACAACTGTACACTCAACTAGTTTACAACTGTTGGTTAACTACCTTGGAAATTCCACCACAATTGGGAAATTCAAATTATTTGCAAGCATGAGCTAATTAATAGCCGATTGATTAGTTAAATAGATGAACTCTAAGTCACGAATGATGTCCTACTACTTAAATAACCACCAACTAGTTCTATTAAGAATTAGAACTAGTTTAACTGATTACAACTAAAATGAGCTCAACCCAGGCTCCTAAAATTTAGGAATCATTACATACAACTAAAATTCATGCCATTAACTTGAATTAAATGGGCTAGAATCCTATTTTTTAGGAATCAACACAAGTAAACTGAGCTTCACTAAGCTAGACTCCTATTTTTTAGGAACCAACATAAATAAACTGAACTTCAACTCATTAACTCGAATTGAGTGTTCTTAATTGAGTGGAAAGATCCATGTCACCTCAGTTAACTCCTCCAAGTTTCCTATTGATGTGGAATTTCAAATTTCCTCAATTTGATTAAGGCAAAATAGAAAATTAAGACTTTCTTGCTGAATTTTCGCCACTCCCTCTCACCAAGAAAGGGATTATCAACCACCCCAATCCTGCACATGTGGAATGTACTGCATGAAAAACCTCTCACTATCGCTGCTGCTACTACAACATCTACAACTAAGAAGCATCCAAAAATAATTGAATCATCTATGTCTACAATTGTGTACTGGGAAAACTATGTTGCTGCTGAATTTTTTACTGAGCCTCCTGTTCTGTTGTCAACACTCCTATGCACTTCTCAATATCTGTCTGACACTAATCCTCTTGCTATTGAATACTGTGGGCCCCTGTAGCAAGGTAATGATACATGAGGAGAATACCTCAATGGACCCCGCCCAAATTTTTGCAACTCTTGGGACTAGGGCTCTACATCGCCCTACATCACACCTGAAGGTATGGATTCATGCATGGAGAAACCTAATCTACTCATACTGTTGCTACTACTTATCTGTTGCTTCTTCTACATCGCTGTTGCAACTACTGCAATAATGAGTTTTATATCCCTAGATCTTTAAGTACAAGATTCCATAGGGTTGCTGCCTCTGAAACTAGACTCCCTTTGAGTCTCGATCTCCCTGTGGGAAATATATTTTCTCCTCAATCTGCGAATATCAATGATAAAACTCCTTTTTGTGTCACTAAACATTGGATCACTAGTTTGCCCACTAGGAGCCTTCTAGCTCCTTTAAGAAGTCTGCACATAGGGTCTTTTGGATCTACCGTGAAATAGGGATCCATCAAATATGCCTCCTAACAACTCATTAGTTATTTAATGATCATTGTAAATTTGAAACATTGGTCTCTAATGTGATTTCAGGGCTTTGATGCAATGTATAAATTTCTACAAATCTAGATCTGATACAATGTAGAAATTTATGATGTCATTCGAAATTGCTCATAAAATTTACTAAAACACAAGACTCAAATATACTTTACTGCTCTGCGTACATTCATTCAAAATTTAGAACAAAAATTTTAGAAATGCAATAAGAAATCACACACATGCAACAAGTATTCCTAGGGAAAGAAAATTGCTAAAAAAACCCAATTCCTACTTGCATTAATCAAAGGAATATAGATGTATTATAATTGCTTTGCTCAACTTAGCACAACCTATAAGTGCGTAACCTATCTCTCTGCACATTGAAGGCTTCTAACCCATACTTAGTTAAATTCTGCCTTAGCTTGAGCTCCTATTTCCTTGCGTTGATCCTTAAGGAATTGAGACCCTATTAAATATTAAATTCTTCTAATGCATTGCAAAATTCCCAAGGATGGTCCACCTAACCTCATGCAACACCTGTACACTCAACTAGTTTACAAACGCTGGTTACATGCCTTGGAAACTCCACCACAACTGGGAAATTCGAATCCTTTGCTTGCATGAGCTAATTTTTAGTTGATTGATCAGTTAATCAAATGATCTATGAGTTAGACCGATGTCCTACTACTTAACTAACCACAAACTAGTTCTATTAACAATTAGAACTAGTTTAACTGATTACAACTAAATTTAACTCAACCTAGGCTCCTAAAATTTAGGAATCACTACATACAACTGAGCTTCATGCCCTTAACTTGAATTAACTGAGCTAGAATCCTATTTTTTAGGAATCAACACAAGTAAACTGAACTTCACCTCATTAAGTAGAATTGAGTGTTCTTAGCTGAGTGACAAGTGCTATGTCACCTTAGTTAACTCCAAGTTGTTTGCTGATGTGGAATTTTGAATTTCCTCAATTTGATTAAGGAAAAATAAAAAAAATTGAGGCTTTCTTGCTGCATTTTCGACACAAGTCTCCTGTTCCACAACCAAATTTTATTCGTCTTGCTCAAATAGTAGCTCACTCTAGAGTCATCAAACACATATACATTATTATGAGTTCTAATTTCCCTTCCTACCATATTTCCATTCTCTTCATCTCATATCTCACAGTCCTTGGATCGAAAGGTAATATTCTAGCCATTATCACACATTTGGCTCACTCTAAGGAAGATTTGCTTGAGACCCTCTACATACAACACATTTTGGGCTTTATTTTTTTCATCAAGACTCACTATGCCCTTACCCTTAACTCTTGCTAGGGAATTTTTTCTGAAAGTGAAATTGTTCCCTCTATCGATTTATTTTAGCGACAAGAATTTTCCCTTATCCCGGGTCATATGCTTGGAACAACTGCTATCCACATACCATATGCTCTCTTGATTATGTGTTGACAGAGAAAGCCCACATTGCATGTTCTTTCCACACTTGAATTTCCAATTCTTCTTGTTCTTTTGAAAGGTTGTCTGCCAAGTATTCTGGGATTTAGGTGGATTCTCAAACTTGCTTTTTCATTCACTCACATTGTGCCCAAAGTTTTTACATTTGAAGCATTCAACATCATTCATCAGGGGAGAGAAGAAATTTATATTTATGGAAGGAGAGTTTTGAGAAATATAATTTTGATACTTATTATATTTGGTATTTTCATATTTTTCAAATTTGACTCTTCTACAGTCAATAGCCTTATGTCCAAAGATATGAAATTTATAACAATGACGATAAAATATATTAGAGTACCTAGAGTTGAAAGATTCACGATTTCATTCATGAAAGTACCTCTGCTGTCTTGCTGATTGATTCATTCTCCAATGGTATGGATCTTTTGAGAAGTTGGAACTCTCATTCCAGTGATGGGCTCCTTTCTTACTTGCTACCTTTTTATCTTCTTTGATTCTCTCTTGAAGCATATATGCATAGCGCATGGGTTCCTCAAAACCTACAGATCTGAAGTTCATCTTTCTCATAGAAGATTCCCGTGGCCTATAATATCCCATACCTGTTTTGGTTTTGGAGACCTTTGGTTGTTCAGAATCTGATCTATCTTTCTTGTCCCTTATGCAAATTTCTCATTTACACCTTTCTTGGTCTCCAATCTCTCAAGATCTGTTCTCAGACAGATAACTTCTGCTTCTAGACTCTGACAATTTTCTTGCCATTCATGGATTAAATCATTAAGAACTTATTTTTGTTTAGCTTCATCTAGTTTGACTTTCGGGGAAAAAATTTATTCTTTGCACGCATCTTATATCATCTCCTTCTATGCCTTGAACAAATCCTCCTTTAGATGCATGCCACTCTTCTAGTTTCTCATGTGTTTTTTGTTTTTCTTTTAGTTGAAGAGTTAAGTTGTCTTTAATTTTAATGGCTTCAAGTTTTTATTTTTGATAAACATACTCCTCATTGTCTGAGTTATACATACCTTCTTAAACATGTTGTAGTTGTTCTTTTAGTTGCTTATTATTTCTTCTGGCCTTCTTTAATTCATCAAGAGAATTGATGATTTCTCCTTCAAAGTCCGCAACTCCTTCTTCTTCAGAGTCTATGATGTCTCGTTTCTTGGATTCTTCTCCAAATGCCATCAATAAACATTCGTTTGACTCATCCTCTGAGGAGTTTTCACTATTTGATTATGGAGTTGAGATATCCTATTTAGAGTAGAGCCTCTTTTTATTTGAGAGCCTCTTATTTTGGTGCTTATGAGCCTTGCCTCTAAAATTATGATCATCTTCCTTTTTTGTTTTTTCTTTGTAAGAGAATTTGTACGAGAAATGTCCGACTCTTCCACAATTGAAGCATTTGAAGGGTATCTTCCCTTTATACTTTCCTGAGTCATGCTTGTTCGTTGCATCAGGCACAATAGGGGTGGCAGCCCCCCATGTCAGGGGGTTTGTAGGGCGTGGTTGCCCCCCTACATGGGGTCTAGGGCAGCGCCAAGGGAATTTTTTTTTGGACCCTACATTAGGTGGGCGAACCTACCTATGGTTTTGTGCATGATGGTTTTCTGTCCATGGTATTTTTTAGATACGGTAAAGGGAACTATGGTTATGCTCTAATCCAGGGTTAATGGATTTTGGTTTATGAATGCTTCAGCATGTATATATATATGTATTGTAACATTGAAAGGAATATATTGAAAAATCCATCTGGTAGTCCTGGTTTTGGGATCTAGGTGAAAATATTTATGTATATGTGTTTCATGTTTATGTTCTCACCATTGTTTCTTTTCTGTTTTTAAGAATTTGTTTGCAGGTAATTTTTGTACATGGTTAAAACTTACAATGCTTCAGTTTCCTGGAAAAGTGAGCCAACTCCTGATCAGACTCACAAATAGAGAAATCTTGATGATCTTGGTGCTCCTTAGCCTTTTTGGGCACCTTGAATGCTACCTCCTTTTGTTCAAAAATCTCTTTTCCTACTCTCATCTCATAGGCTATGAGAGTACCTAGCAGCTGGTCCATTGTGAGACTCTTTATATCATACATCTCTTCAATGGAAAATATTTGGCACTGAATATCATAGGTAGAGATCTTAAGACCTTTTGTACAATAATATCTTCTTTTATAGCTTCTCCAAGCCCTCTAATCATATTGGTTACTTCATCAAATATGAGAAATTACTCGACTATGATTTATCATTCTCTCATTCTTAAGCTTTAAAACCTCATTCTGAAGGTTTAAATTATTTCCCACTTGACTCTCATCTCCTTCATGACTCTGATTGAGCTTGAACCAGGCTTCCTCAGCAGACTTACAATGCATAAGTTTAACAAGTGCAGATTGACTAAGGCCAAAGAGAATGGAATTGTTAGCTTTAGAATTATTTCCATACACCTTCTTACCATCCACATCTACGAGAGGGACATCAGGGACAACATAATCTATTAAAACCGAGCTCCAAACTTCTACTCATAAGGACATAAGATAGGCTTCCATCCTTACTTTCCAAAAGGCATAGTTTTTCCCATTGAACATTGGTATCTTGCTTGAGTAAGCAACCTAACTATCTCGTATAGATATAATTCCTTATGGATCTACCTTCCAGTGGTTAAGTTGTTCCTGAAGGAACTTGGATCTGATACCAATTGCTGGAATAAGGAGTCACTAAGAGGGGGCGGTGAATCAATAATAGTGAGGTTCCTAAAAATGTAGGTATGAGTCTTTAATTATTTTCACTATTGTCAATTACTTGTGAGAGAATTCATACACAATATAAATGAAAAATAAGATAATCCATTCACATGTACATACAATCCATCACAAGAGAAACATACACATATTGACACATATATTTTTACATGGAAACCCAAAGGGAGAAAACCACCAATATGTTTGTTGTTATGATGTTAATTAAGCACCTACTTAAGTACATGAATTTGGTTGTGAGAGCCCACTCACTGGAGGCACCAACCCCCTTAAGATAGCAAGACACTACTTTCCAAGAGGTGCCAACCTATTATGAATGCATGAAACTACTTGATCTATCCAATGCTCTACTTTTCATACAATTTTCAAACTGAAAACATGGGAAAATGCATATACATATAAATACAAATATGGTCTGCTCCATTACCATTTCCTTTCCTTCAGCTCCCCAGTTCTCCTTCGAAATATGCTATCTGATGCTCAACTGGCTCAAGTCTTAACCATATGATGCACCTTCTCTAAGTGATGCTTAGCTCAGTCAAACACTCAAAACACCACATTCTAGAACTCTACACAATTCTGAATTCCCCCAAATTGCATAAATTCTCTCCACTATTTTGTTCCTCTACTGCACTGTGACTAATGCTGTATCTATACCCAATAGTGTGCTAAGACATGGTATGGTAGTTGTTTCTTAATCAGGTTGCTTGCAAGCTTCAACAAGGTTCCCCATTCTACTGCAACTTGAGTTCTCAATCATGACAACTGTTATGAAACTAACTTACTAAATAGAAGAAAATATAGATCAACGACTTAGAAATCTGCCTCTTCGAGGGAGAAACCTCCTTTACATTACATAAATTAACAATTCTTGGATGATAAAAATGAAAAAACCTCCTCTCTATATATAGGAGTCCATTGGGTCACAATATAATCCTAGACGACGTAAGAATAATAATGTAAGGGCACAATAGTAACAATAGTGGGATTTTATGGGGCACAATAATATCAATATGGGGACTAAAAGGGTACAAAAATAACAATAAGGGGGAAAAAATAACAATAATAAAGGACTACACTAGTAATATAGGGACCTAACATACCCATCCCCTTAAAAAAAGTGTTGTCCTCAACGCTTGAGTAGTTCTGGATGCTTTTGTATAAAATTCTCATCCTCCCATGTGGAATCTTCAGTGGGTAAGTTCTTCCACTTGATGAGATACTCTGAAATTGACTAATTTTGTAGTTGTCTAGTTCTTGTTTCCGTGACTGCTTGAGGTTCCAATATTATTTTTCCTTCCTCATCAAGTTTTGGAAATATTCTTTGAACTATAAGTTTGTCACCTATAACCTTCTTTAAGCATGAAACATGGAAAACTGGGTGCACTCGGGAAGAAGCAAGAAGCTCCAATTTGTATGCCATAGTACCAATATTTTCCAATACCTTGTAAGGACCATAGTAATTTGGAGATAACTTGTTATCCTTCTTAGATTGCTTGAGGGACATTTTTTTGTATGGTTGTAGCCGTAAAAATACCTAGTCGCCTACATCAAAACTTCTCTCGTTGCGATGTTGATCTGGCTATTGTTTCATTCTATTTTGTACCAAATTTAGGTTATCCTTTAAGAGTTGGAGAACTTGTTGATGCTCTATGTGATCTTCCACTGATTTAACTTTAGAGTTTTCTCTTAAATATGGTGTGATGGATGATGGATGATATCCATAAAGTGCCATGAATGGGGTCATTTTTGCTGCAGTGTGGAAGGATTCAATGTTATACCACCATTCAGCCAGAGGTAACCACTTGAACCATTGTGATTTTTTATTATATACAAAGCAACGAATATATCCTTCCAAACATTTGTTCACTATCTCAGTTTGACCATCAAATTGAGGATGATAAGATGAGGTATGAGCTAGTTGAGTACCCAAACAAGAAAATAATTCCGTCCAAAAATTTCTAGTAAAAATGGAATCTCTATCGCTTACAATAATATTTGGCTTTCCATGTGTTACACAATTTTTTGGTCATCTAACCTGTTACTATTAGATGGACCAAAGTACACCATGTAAGACCAATTTTACCCTAAGTAAAATTGCTTTCACTATGAAAAATAACTTAGTAAACCACATTTATTAAGTTGTTTATGGTTTAGACAAGAAACCCCATGAGGAAATATTGAATAAATCCACATTTGTTTGATTTTCCTCAAGGAATAATTAGTTATACAACAATTTAATTAATATTCCTGGTCATATTTAACTCAAAACAAGAAAATTAATTAGATAAATCTTTATTTATCTTATTATTTTCTAGGAATAATTATTTAAACCTTATTTAAATAATATTCCTTGTTAAATTTGACTAAATCATTATTTATTTAATTATTACTCAACCACATCCTTAAAATAATAAATAAATCATTTATTTATTTATTATTTACAAATAAAGGGATTTGACCAAAGTCAAATTATTTTTCCCTCCAACAAATATAATAAAATATTCCATAAAAGCTGAATCTTGATTTGGTTAATAATATTTTAATTATGCACCAATATCTAGACTAATTCAATATTTTGTTATAAAATAGAAGGGTTTTTCCATTCACTCACTACCTTTTTTTGCCTAAAGATTACTCTAGATTTATATTTTTGGTCTCACTTTGATCCTCCATCATTGTCATATTTTGCTACCATTTTTCTTGTGAGCTCCCTTTGAGTTCCATTTTTGTCTGGGTTTTCTACACCATCAAGAGAGAGGGATTTTAGATCTGAAGTGTTGAGGACTTACAAGAACCCATCCCATTGAGGGGGACTAGTAACATTTTTCTAGGTTCCCTTCCCAGGTGTCAAAAAATACAAACATACTTTAAAAATATTCTTGTCTTGTCTATTGGATGCATGGAGCAACTCTTGCTTTTATTTACTGCTTAATGTCTTTTAATGCATAGATCTAGATTTTTGCAGCATTTATCTTGGTCAACTAATTGCAGATCTAAAGATTTTGGTAGCCATCTTTGTTGTTATGGCTGTTTGTTATGCACGGCTAAAGTGAGCCTTTTTCATACGCTTGTGATTAATATTCATACTAACAACTGGCGACTCCATAAGGGTTTACGATTACGACCTCTGTCATTTTTCAGATCCCTACATATCCAGTTGCTTCAAACCCTAGGATTTCTCTTCAGCTTCTTGTTTTTCTTTTCTTGATGTTGTTTTTAACCTATCAAATCCTAAAACATTAAAAATTGTAACTTCCGCTTGTTTTTAGACCTATTGCACAGGTGATAGGCATTAGTCGCAGTTGAGATGACAAAATTTTTTGAAACCTGCTCCTGAGAGTGTCGAAAGTGCAGGTTGAAATTTTTGGGCCAAAACCTACGACTTGAACCTCTAGGGCACAGAAAACAGGCCAAAACCTATGACCTCTGCAGAAAACAAGTCAAAAACTGTGACCTGAACTTTTTGTGGGAATTTTTCTGAGATTTTTCTAGGTTTGTCTGGGCCTCTATTCAGGGTTTTCTGACCTTCGTCTCTGCCTGTTTTGGGACTGTACTTGTTCTGTTTTACTCATCGAATTGGAAACCTAGCCTCCTAGGGCTTCAGTACCCTCCACCTTTCGTGGAAGAGTTTTAGCTACTACAAGTCATCTGAAATTTCAGTGTGTTTAACCATTTTTCAGATATGATCCCTTACCTTCAGATCCACTTTAGATTGGTTATTCATCCATCCAAAACACCTCCTTTTAGTTTTGTTTGGGTCTTCCTCTAGGGTCCCCTCCATTTCCCTCCAGGTTGTAGCCTTTCTCCACCTCATTTACATCAAATTTTCCACTGATTTTTTGATGTTTTTCTGCACCTATTTCTAGTAGATCTGAACTTTAGATCATTGTCCCTCTCGACTCTAGATCTATTGGCTATTTTGGTGTGTTTTGACTAGATTTTTGCCCATCCATAGACTACTTGTTGAGAGGCCTGCCTCCTTGGGTTAGATTAATGCATAATTATCTATTTATTTTATGTTATTTCAGTTTCATATACTGTTATCTATAGGTTTATTTACAGTTATACAACTCACTTTTTCTTTTTCTCTTCAAACGTCTGGGTTTAACAATTAAAATTTACACACTTAACACACACACCCTAAGTGAAGAAGAGCCCGTTTAACACCATCAGGAAAATACTTTAACATTGTAATCAATTGATCCTGCACCTCTCTGCCCTTGTTTCGACATTGTAATCAGTTGATCCTGCACCTCCTTGCCCTTGTTGGTTTCTCTTCACTTTGTGCCATGTTTGTGCCTTCATCATTGCGCCCCCAAGGCGTTTATCCGGGAGACTTATTTGTCTTCACCCTCAGTTTCTGATAGGAAGACTTACTCCTCTGCGTAGTGTTCAAGTTATTCCTCCATTTAGTCTACACTCTGACTCCTCTTCTAGTTCATTGGGTTCCCCTTCTGGTTCCGTCCCTGATTCTCCCCTTGTCACCTTCACCATATCTGGTTCAGGACCTAACGCTGGTGGTAGCCCTAGCCATAATGTTGGGAATACTACTAGTGGGACTGCAACAGGAACTACCTCGGCTGCTCCCTTTCTCCCCTATATGGCAGGCCTCGGTCTTCCCGATTTTAACTAGTTGATATATGACCCTATATGCCATGATGCTAGTTGGCCTACTATGCCAACCAAGCTCCCTTCTGACATCCCCAAGTTTGAAGGTATTTTTGGAGAAGATCCTACAAACCATGTTCAATCTTTCCACATGTGGTGTTCGTCTAACTCCATTACCGATGATTCTATCCATCTTCAGTTGTTCCAATGTACGCTTACTGGTGAAGCTTCTAAGTGGTATGTTGATCAGGCCTGCTCCTCTCATACCACCTTTGTGACTCTTGCTCGAGCTTTTCTATCTTATTTCTAGCTTCCCCTTCGTTATGACATTGGTACCTAACTTTTTACTTCTTTCCATCAATCGTCTGCGACTCGCCTATTCGATCATGTCCAGGAATGGCGGAGAAGAAAGAGCCTATGTCGAGCCCCTACCTTCAAAGACCGTGTCTACATGGAATGGTTCCTTAGATCCCTTTTACTTGCTATAGGAAAATATGTTGCATCGCATTTCCCTCAAACCGAAGAAGCCGATCTCCAGATTGTGTTAAAATATGACCTGATCTATGCTCAGTTTGGTTATGTTTATATTGTCTTACCTGATCTCCCTAGACCCGGTGGTTCCAATGCACCGGGGGAATCCCATGTCGGAAACGGTATCATTGGAGCTCTTTCTCATCCATATGCTCAGCCTCCCATGGGCTATGGTTTCCCTTAGGGAGGGGCCAACACCTCCAACACTTTTCCCTTTCCCGGTAGCATGTATCCATGATATGGCATGCCTCCTCCTTTTGCCCAACCTATTTACCACAATGTTACCCAACCTCCTTATTATCCGTATCTGTAGGCTGGTGCTCCAACTCCTCAAGAATTAGCACCCCCGCCTCCCTTACCTTCTCAACCCCCGCAACAACATCCACCGCCCCCTCAGGGGTAGGTGTATGCACATCAGGGTGCAAATAATCCTCCTACTTCAAAAAAGAAGAGGAAGGGCACCCAAAATCAATCTGCCCCCAGTAATCCTGGACCTAATCCCCAAGGTAATGCACCTAACACTGCTAACTAGCAATAGGGCACTCAACCCAAGTAGGACAGGCCTGTTTGCACGAATAACCTTGTTCTTGTTGTGGTGTTTATGGTCATTACACCCATGATTGTCCTCTTTTACCATAGATGTGGTAGATGTGGGAGACTCAAGCAACATCGCGAGGACATCAAGCCTCCCCTTCCGTCCCTCCTAATGTTGCGCCTAGTCAGTTGGATGTGTTTACTAATCCTTTCCCTCAGCAAGGATTTGTGGCTATGCAACCACCTGAAGGTCAAGCAGCCACTCAACCTCCTAGATATGGTACTTCCGATTACCAGATTCTCATAATGAGCTCTAACCAACCCATTACAATTGACCTCAACCTTCAGACTCGGTCCCGTCAGTACAACAAGATTCCCGCTACGTCTGCCCCTGAGCCCCCTTCTTCAGGTTCTACAGAGCCTCTTTTGACAACCAATGGTCCTTTGTAAATCCCTCAGCATAAGGCAAAGGTTCATACCAAGATCCATAAAGGACCATCACGCTGAAACACTGCTTCTGGAAAATATGCCCATTCGTATAGTACAGTAGATGATTTGGTGCAATCTCCTGCTGCCATCTCAATGCTGGAAATCCTCCAGTCGTGCCCTTCACAACGAAAAGCTCTACTATCTGCCATGGGCACTGTAGATCCTTCAGATGATCTATTGATCATCTTCGATGTTGACCGGTCAGAACATCCTCCCCTTCCTGCTTCTGTCGCCTTCCAAATCCCTGTCAAGATCTAGAATGCCAACATTTCCCGTTGTATCATTTATGAGGGGGCATCCACCTGTGTGATGTTCGCTTTGGTTTGGAAGCAACTCAAATCACTTGAGTTGGATCCTTCCACTATCACCCTCTGAGCATGGGACTGCCACTCCTCCAAGCCCATTGGCATGTTCTGCAATTGTCCTATTACTCTTGCGGGCAAGACTGTTTGCGTTGATGTAGAAGTCATTGATGCCCCCTTAGATTACAACATTCAATTGGTTCGTAGCTACACCTATGCGATGTCTGCTGTACCATCTGCAGTTCAATGCAAGATTTCCTTTCCCCATAATGGAAAGATAGTCACCATTGACCAGTTGACATATTACAAACCGAAGTCTCAGACCTCCCCTGAGTCCATCATATCTTCAGTGGCCGATAAGAAAATCGTCGACCCCTTGACCAGTGTCTCACCCAGAGTCTACAAAGACTCCTCTTTGCTTGGTTAATTCCCTAGTCTTCCTCTTCTTGTCTCTGATCCTAGCTCCTTGAATGTTTGCATGATTAAATCGTCTCGGGCTTCCCTCAAGCGGCCCGCTTCAGCTAGTCAGCATCCCCGCCCTCCGCAACCTGCTCCTAGCACTTTGACTTAGCCTTCTGGACCCCCTCCTCCTGGCCCTTCACCTACAGCTGGTATCCATGAGCCTCTCTACCCTCCTCGCATGGTTCCTCCCAGCCTTAACCATCTTGGATATATCCCACCTAGCCATTAATCCTCTGGTCAGTTATTGTTCCTAGCTCCCCTTCCTGGAGTGTTATCTGTACCTATTATGGCTACCTTATCCCTTCCTAACTTGACCCTGGGGATCCCTGTCTAGTACATTGATCCCCCAGCCACCACCACACTTGGTTAGCCCAAACCTTATCTTTCTTTGACCCTGGTTCAACTGGTCCCCATGGCCCCTCCCTTTGCTTCTGTGCCTTAGCCACCTCAACGGGAACCTTCTCCTGTTGCGACAACTTTGGGTAAAGGGGGCAAAGCTCGCAGGAAGACACCTAAGGACAAGGCTGCCCTGACTGACCCTGCCCCTCCTCAGCCTCCAAAGCCTTGAGATTTGTGTGATGTCGTCGGTCATGCCACCCATCATTGTCCTGAATTTCCCCATATCAAACCCATGGTTAATGTTGCGTTCCCTGAGTCTATGGTCCATGAAGCCTCTATTTCTTCCTCGACTACACCCAAGAACCCTAAGAATATTCACACCAACAAACCTTGTCCTTTGTGTGACCTCCATGGCCATTATACTCACTATTGTCCCCGCCTCATGCATTACCGCGCCTCTTTGGAGGTAGTTTGGGAGTATGAGATTGAACAAAACCAGTTTGCCTCTCCCGTCCTTGCGCAGTATGCTTCGAGCCAGCTTGAGGATTTACTTGCTCCCATTGATATTCCCCCTCCTGACGTCGAGATGAAAGAGCCTGCGACCACTATCCTCTACCTATCATCATTAATGAGATCCACGGTGGAAACTCTCTCTGAGACTTTCCCTTCTATTTCGCTTGACCCCCCTTCAACGATAATCCTTCGCTCAACATCAATGGATCCCTTATCTTCTTGTTCTTCCGTCACCCGCCGTGACGATGTGCATGTGAACCTTTCTTCTCATGATGATGAGTCAGGTATCTTCGCCGCGTCAGGTGGTATTTCGTCCACAAATCACCCCATCTTCTATTACGATGACGACATTATGGAAGTAGTAACCACCCTTGAATTTATCTACCCCCACTTACATCGAACACATGCGTTCGAACCACATACACCTTGTGGCCATTACATTGACACCCAATGTTTGGGTAAGGGGGCACCCATATTTGAGAGACCAAGAGAAGACATTTTTCACAACTCTCCTAGTGTATCTGGTTGTGTCGACTCTAGTAACCTTATTTTTCCCCATTTAGAAGAACCTCTAGAGTCCCATATCACTTCAGATCACTCTAGGGATGATACCCCTCATCATTCCTTCATATTACATTAGCAACCTAGTCCCCTAGACATTGTTGTTGACCAACCTGTGGGTTTTCTAGGAGAGCACCAGTTCATTATCTCCAAATCCACCCTTTGGGATAGTGAGACCATGTATGCCAACCCAGAAACTTAAGTCCATTTGATTCATATATGCAGTACCCACATAGATTGGTAATCCTCCATTCCCTTTCTCGAATTGCATAACCATAACGAAAAAAAATGGCGCACCACATCATAAAAATGTGTTTAGATTCCCTCTTTCTAAATACATTTTGGCATGACCATAACATGCCTGGGGGCACTATGCCCCTCAACCATAAAAATCCCAGCTCTCAGCCAAAAACAACACTGAAACCCCCTTTCTCTGACAAGTCGCACTTTTTAGGTCATTTCCTGGGACAGGTGGTAGTTTTCTGCCCAGAACCTGCTACCCAGGTCGCAGAACAGACCCCAAAAAGTGTGAACTAGCCTGTTCATGAGCTTTGGGTGCCTAAACTAAACTTTCAATCCACTAAAATGAAAGAGTACGGTTAGGCCTCTTACCTACAACTGATGGATCTCGATTGCAATGGTCGGTTTGTCCGCTACGATCGCTGCAACTTTTAGGGCCTTCTCGCCTCTCTACATTCACCACAACTACACTTGCAAATGAGTGAATTTGGAGGGAAGATGGCTTATTAAAAGAGAAACCCCAGATTTTTCTTTCGCTCGCTGCGTCCAAACTCTAGCTCAGTTTGACAAATCGTCCATATCGTTGGAAAGCTCTCACCGAGCCCAAAAATGGGTATCTGTTAAATTTTTGTGATTTGATATTTCACTAGGACACATTTTGTCCGAGAAGGGTCACTTCACCACTCCTCAAAATCGAATTTCTTCACTTACAACGCTTGTACTTGGGGCACCAATTTGCCTCCATACTTTTCCATGCTCGTGTCGATTTTCGTCGTGAGTAACCATCTAGTACTCATGTTTTCATGGTCTCCACTGGACCTTTTCTGTGCGGCAGCATCATCGAGTCACCCTTGTTTAGAGCATCTGATTTGAGTCATCATCACATTCATGGAGTCTATCCCGAGTCCCTTTGTATCCTGCTATAGTCCTCCATCCTTCATTGCTTGGTCCCTCTCTTGTGTCACACATTATGGCCTTCAGTCCTGTTGTCCCCTATCCCCTTTGATATTGTGTCAGTCGCTACCAGGTCATCCATGCCCTTTATGCTCTAACAAGGGAAGTCGTCCGTATGCTACTCAGTTCCCCCCATTTCATCATCATCCCTAGTGTCAGTCTGTCAGTCGCTTTACTATTTTCTCTCGTGCCTTAGTTGAGGATCCCTTATTGCCTCACCTATGACAGACCTCCTTCTGTCGACATCATATCATTCATTCCAGAAGACAGGTCGAGAGGGAAGTGTACCTTGGTTCCAGCTTCCACTCTTGTTCGGTGCCTTAGATCAAGCAAAGGGACGCCTTATTTCCCTTTGAATTGATTGTTTCTCAGCTCCAACTCCTTACAACATGATCGAGATACGTATACTTGATGGTTCAGTAATGCAGCAGATTGTACCGGTGATTTCCGGGTGTGTGTGATATTTTTCAGACCTCATGAGGGGGTGGCCCTTCAGATAGCCCCCCACATGCCCGAATGACCTCTTCATTACAACCTTTGATGCAGATCCATAGATTTGATGATGTCGGCCTCATCTGCTTGCAACGCCTTTTTAGTTTGCATGTATCAGTCAGATTTTCAGAGCCCTTTCCTGTTTACAGGGGCACTTTGGTTGTACTTATATCTCATGTACTCAAATATTATTGTATAAGTCCTGGATGTTATCCCGACACAATATGTATGTGGGACTCATTATCATGTTTTTATCTGGCTCATGTTTATGCCAGCATGTACTATATGTAGGTTTTAACCCTGTAAAGAAATTATCTGCAAAAGAATCTTAAAAACAAAAAATAAACAATAGCGAGAGCATAAAACATAAAACAAATACACATAGAGATTTTCCCCTGGATCCCAAATCGGGACGACCAGCTTGATTTTTCATTATATTCCTTTTAGTGTTACAACACATATATATACATGCCGAAGCATACATAAACCCCAATCCATTAACCTTAGATTAGAACATAACTGTAGTTCCCTTGACCGGATCTACAAAATACCAGGGGCCGAAAACCACCATGCCCCAAAACCATGTGCAAACCCATGCACAAAACCATGGGCAGGCCTGCCCATCGAAAAATATAACACATACCCAACATACTAGTCGTGGAAAGAATATAACACATACCCAACATTCTCCCACTTGTTGTTTTCTTTCCGCAGGGGGCCACATGAGAGCTTAGTCATTAGCCCAGCTCTGCAACACCCATTGTTTCTCTACACCAAGAGAACTTCTGAGTGCTCATAGACTTCGTCGATGCATCTACAACATTCTTCAAGGTGTCCAAATTTACCGGCAACACTCTTTTAGCCTCAACCATATCTCTCACAAAGTGATATTGAACATCAATGTGCTTTGTCTTTGAATGATAAGCAGGGTTCTTAGCCAAGAAAATTGCACTTTGGCTATCATAGTCTATCCTTATAGCTTGCTGCACTAACCCCATACTTGAACACAATATCTACAACCAAACTGCTTCTTTTCTTGCATGATTGGCTGCTATGTATTCTGCCTCTGTAGTTGAAAGAGCCACTACAGACTGTCTTTTACTAATCCAACTGACTGCACCTCCAAATAGGCTAAAAACATACCCACTTGTAGATCTTCTTTGGTCCAAATCTCCAGCCCAGTCTGCATCAAAAAAACCACAAATTTCCAACACTCTTTCCAATCCTGGTCTTCCCTGGTAGCACAAGCTATAATCACTAGTGCCATGCAAATATCTAAAAACCCGCTTCACTGCTATCCAATCCTCTTTCCCTGGGTTTGACAATACCTGCTCAATACTCCCATTGCATGTGCAATGTCTGGTATAGTACAGACCATTGCATACATCAAGCTACCCACTACAATTGCATATGGAACACGAGACATATCCTCTTCTTCTTCTTGTGTCTTGGGACACTGTTCAGCAGACAACTTTGTACCTACAGGAATCTGAACATTCACCGGTTTACTATCCTGCATATTGAACCTCTGCAATATAGTCTCGACATACTTCGTCTGGTTTAACCAGAGCTTCCTCTTTTCCCAATCTCTCTTAATTTCCATGCCTAAAATATAGTTTGCAGCACCAAGATCCTTCATGTCGAATTTGGAGAACAGTTGGGTCTTCAAATATTGGATAATTTCTTTGTCATTTCCAATCAACAACATATCATCCACATACAAGACCAAATAAATAACACGGTCACCAATTAATTTAAAATATACATAGTGATCCTCCTTGCTTCTGGTGAAGCCAAGTCCCCGTATATAGGTATTAAATTTCTAATACCACATCCTTGGTGATTGTTTTAACCCATACTGAGATTTCTTTAACTTGCATACTAGTTCTTTCTTCCCCTTCACCATAAAGCCTTCAGGTTGTTTAATGTAGATCTCCTCTTCCAGATCTCCGTGAAGAAATGTTGTCTTCACATCCATCTATTCTACCTCAAAATCAAATGTAACAACAATAGATACAAGTAATCAAATATAATTAACTTTGGAAACAGGAGAAAAAATATCATCGAAATCAATTCCTGACACCTGGGAATAACCTTTTGCTACTAACCTAGCTTTGTATTTCTCCACCTTGCCTTCTACATTCATGTTCTTCTTGAACACCCATTTTCTCCCGATGGGCTTCCTTCCAGTCGGCAACTCCACCAGATCCCATGCCTCATTTTTATGCAAGGATGCCATTTCATCAACCATGGCCTCCTTCCAGAGTTTTCCATCCTCTGAATCTACGGCCTCCTTGACGGTTCTGGGATCATCATCAGTTATAGTTAAAGAAAAATCTAAATAGAAAGTAGATGGACTATACCTTTTTGGTTGTCTTCTTTCCCGAACTGATCTTCTCACAACTGGAGTTTGTGGTTCTTCCTCTTCTGAGTCTTCTTCTATTGTAGAGTTTGATTCATCCTCCTTTAGCTCAAACTCTATCTTTTCAGGTTCCTTTGGTAGGGCTTCATGTTTAACAACATATTTCACCTCTCTAAACACCACATCTCGGCTGTACACAAACTTCCTTGTTTTCGGGTTCCAAATCTTGTAACCCTTTAAACCATCCTTATCTCCAATAAATATGCACCTTTCAGATTTATTATCCAAATTTCTCCTTTTCTCCTTTGGAACATGTACATATGCATCACATCCAAATAACCTCAGATGTGAAAGAGAGGGTTTCTTACCAGTCCATACCTCATGTGGAGTCTTATCCTCCAACGCTGATGAAGGTGATCTGTTAACCAAGTAACATGTAGTCTCCACTGCCTCTACCTAGAATTATTGTCCTAACCCAGTACCATTGAGCATGCTTCTTTCCTTTTCCATCAGCGTTTTGTTAATTCTTTCTGCAACTTCGTTTTGCTGAGGTGTGTATGGAGTAGTCTTCTATTGTGCTATACGAAACTTCTTACAAAACTCTTCAAATCTCTTCTTGCAGAACTCCCCACCATTATCTGTCCTCAGCACCTTTATCTTCTTCTCTTTCTAGTTTTCCACCAGAGCCTTAAATTCTTTAAATTTGTCAAAGAATTCAGTTTTCTTCCTCAAGAAATATATCCATGTATTCCTTGAGAAGTCATCTATGAATGAAACATAGTACACAAAATTACCTAGTGATGGAATCGACATAGGTCCAAACACATCACTGTGCACAAGCTCTAATATCTTGTTTGCCCTATTAGCACAAGAATGAAAACTCACCCGATTCTACTACCCATATACACAATGTTCACAGAAATTGAAATCTAGATAGCTATTAGACATACCTTCTACCATACCATTTCCATGCGGTATCCGAAGTCCCTTCTCTACAATATGTCCAAGCCTTTGATGCCATAGCATGGTATTTTATCTAGAGTCTGCTAGGCTTTCCGCTCCACTTTCAGGAACCACATAACTGTTACACCCATCAATAATAGTGCTTCCCTGAAACTTGTATAGATTTCCAATCCGAACTCCCCGCATTAATACCAGTGCTCCCTGAACCATCTTACAGGCATCTTTCTCAAACATTGTTTTTACACCCGCATCATCCATCTTGCTTACATAAATAATATTTTTGGCCAATGCAGAAATGTGCAGAACACTAGGAAGTGTTCTAATCCTTCCACCTTGCAGCTTTAGCTTGAATTTTCCACGTCCGATGATTCTGGCCTTCCTATCATCACCTAAGAAGACATCACCGCCATCATATTTCTCATACTCGCAGAACCACTCCCTATGAGGAGTGAAGGATGCACCTGAGTCAATCAACCATGACTCAAGATCTACATGTGTATTTGAAGAAGAAGCCAAATACACATCCCAACCTTCATATGAGGTGGTTTTTTCCTCTGCAGAAGGAGCATCATCAAATCCCTTTCCTTTCTCAGGAGCTTTAGATCTACAGTCCTTTTTGTAGTGCCCTTCCTTTCCGCATTTCCAACACACCTTTACGAAATTTCCAGGAGATTTAGATCTTCCTCTAGATTTAGATCTCCCACTCGAATCCTTATTCTTGTTTCTGTTTTGGGACCTTCCTCGTATAGATAAGGCATCTCCATTCTGACCCTCCATATTTCTCCGTCTCATTTCCTCCGATATCAAGGCTAAGACAGTGTCATCAAAATTCAAGGTAGTTGTATTGCTACCTATTGCAATAACCAGATTGTCCGACGAGTCTGGTAGAGAAAAAAAAAAACTGATGCACTTATTTTCATCTAAGATTTTAATATCAACAAATGACAAGTGACTTACCACAGTTTTGAAGGTGTTCAGATGATTTGTCACCGAGTCTCCATCCTTCATCCTCAGGTTCTACATCTTTTTCCGTAGGAACAATTTATTCACCAGAGACTTAGATTGGTACAAAGTCCCCCCCTTGTGACCCCCCCGCACGTGACTAGTTGTGGAAAGAATATAACACATACCCAACACTATATAGTTCAGTCCCTTGTTTACTAGATGCATTATTCTTTGTACTTTGTCTCGGCAGGCATAGGTATGCCTCCCCCGCTGCCTATAACACAGGTACTCACTCATAAAAGAGACTTGTCGCACGTATAAGTCTCGCCTCCTCAGGGTCTAGTCCTCTAGCGCTTTTTTCTACCTTATATTTCTCTCTATCTGACTTCCCCTTCGATGTCTAGTGATTGAGTTCTTACAACGTACTTCGGTCATACGATTAGCTCGTAATGCTCGCACGCTGGGGGAAAATATGTTACACCATTTTTTGGTCATCTAACCTGTTACTATTAGATGGACCAAAGTACACCATGTAAGAGCAATTTTACCCTAAGTAAAATTGCTTTCACTATGAAAAATAACTTAGTAAACCACATTTATTAAGTTGTTTATGGTCTAAAAAGGAAACCCCATGAGGAAATATTGAATAAATCCACATTTGTTTGATTTTCCTCTAGGAATAATTAGTTAAACAACAGTTTAATTAATATTCCTGGTCATATTTAACCCACAACAGGAAAATTAATTAGATAAATCATTATTTATCTTATTATTTTCTAGGAATAATTATTTAAACCTTATTTAAATAATATTCCTTGTTAAATTTGACTAAATTATTTATAAATAATTGAATAAATCATTATTTATTTAATTATTACTCAACCACATCCTTAAAATAATAAATAAATCATTTATTTATTTATTATTTACAAATAAAGGGATTTGACCAAAGTCAAATTCTTTTTCCCTCCAATAAATATAATAAAACATTCCATAAAAGTTGGATCTTGATTTGGTTGATAATATTTTTAATCATGCACCAATATCTAGACTAATTCAATATTTTGTTATAAATAGAAGGGTTTTTCCATTCACTCACTACCTTTTGTTGCCTAAAGATCACTCTGGATCTATATTTTTGGTCTGACTTTGATCCTCCATCATTGTCATATTTTGCTACCATTTTTCTTGTGAGCTCCCTTTGAGTTCCATTTTTGTCTGGGTTTTCTACACG
Source organism: Pinus albicaulis (assembly GCA_034641835.2). Lineage (NCBI taxonomy): Eukaryota > Viridiplantae > Streptophyta > Pinopsida > Pinales > Pinaceae > Pinus > Pinus albicaulis. The sequence continues at coordinate 508,284,505 of CM076582.1, forward strand.
ATCAAGAGAGAGGGATTTTAGATCTGAAGTGCTGAGGACTTACAAGAACCCATCCCATTGAGGGGGACTAGTAACATCTTTCTATGTTCCCTTCCCAGGTGTCAAAAAATACAAAAATTCTTTAAAAATATTATTATCTTGTCTATTGGATGCATGAAGCAACTCTTGCTTTTATTTACTGCTTGATGTCTTTTAATGCATAGATCTAGATTTTTGCAGCATTTATCTTGGTCAACTAATTGCAGATCTAAAGATATTGACAACCATCTTTGTTGTTAGGGCTGTTTTTTATGGACAACTAAAGTGATCCTTTTTCGTACGCTTGCGATTAAGATTCATACTAACACCATGTAGCCTTTGAATTTATTCCATAAATGCAGTAGCAACTGTACTTGATTTAAATGGATGAGATAATGCAGAAAAGTGTGCATACTTGGTAAGTCTATCAACTACCACCATGATGCCACTCTTTCCTTCAAACTTAGGTAAACCTGTGATAAAATCTATTGAAACCTCCTCCCAACATTGACTTGGAATGGATAAAGGCTGTAGCAGACCTGAGGTATTAATTGTCTCAACTTTATTTTGCTAGAAAACCAAACATACCGTTACATACTTTTGAATATCAGATTTAAGGCCATCCCCAAAAATTTCTTTCTTCACCCTGTGGTAAGTTTTTAAAAATCTCGAGTGTCCTCCTAAGGGAGAGGTGTGCAATTCCAAAAGAATATTTATTTATTTATTTGGAAATCCTTACAAAGATATAAGAGATCTTTGTACCATGAGGAATCATTTTTCCAACTAAATGTATGAGATGTACTGGGATCTTGCTACAAATTTTGAGTGAGTGTCTACACTTCTTCATCATCTTCCATTCCTCCCTTGCTTCTGTTATCCTATCTGGTTGGATAATAGAAATAGCACAAAGCAATGCTTCCACATCCCCATCCTTTCTTGAGAGTGCATCTGCAACAACATTTATCTTCCCTTTTTTGTAGATGATTTCAAGGTCATAACCCAACATCTTTGTGACCCATTGCTGCTCTTCTAAATATAGTCTTTGCTCCAAAAATTATTTCAGACTATCATGATCAATTTTTACCTTGAAGTGTTTTCCCATAGGTGAGGTCGCCATTTCTTTAGTGCATTAAGTATTGCCAACATTTCCTTCTCATAGATGGATTTTTGTAAATACTTTCCTTTGATTGGATGACTTTAAAAATAAATGGGTCTTCCTTCTTGCATTAAAAAAACACCAATTCCATTTCCCAAGGCATCACATTCCACAATAAATGTTTTTGTGAAGTCTGGCGTAGCTAAGACCAATGCTTGGCACATTGCCTCTTTAATATGTTCAAAGGCCTTAGTTGCCTCATGAGTCCATGAAAATACATCTTTCTTCAATAATGTTGTTAGAGGTGTTGTTATTCTCCTATAATTCTTAAAAAACTTGTGATAATACCCTGTTAACCCGAGAAATCCTCGCAACTACTTTATGGTTGTGGGGAAGTTCCATTCCTTAATGGCTTTAATTTTGTTAGGGTCTACTTTAACACCCTCCTGAGATACAATATGACCTAGATATTCCACCTCTTTTACTCTAAAGAAACATTTGGAGGTTTTTGCATATAATTGTTTCTCCTCCAATATTTTGAGCACCCTGTCAACTTGTTGAACATGATCCTTCCAAGACCTATTGTAGATTAGTATATCATAAGAAAATACTAACAAAAAATTTCTAAGGAAGGGTTTTAAAATGGAATTCATCAACCCTTGAAATGTATATGGTGCATTGGTAAGGCCAAAAGGCATGACCAAAAATTCGTAATGACCCTCATGAGTTTGAAATTTTGTTTTTAGAATGTCTTCAGTCTTCATTCTAATTTGTGATATCCTGAACGGAGATCCAACTTGGTGAAATAAATTGTTCCTTGTAATTCATCCAATAATTCATCAATCACAAGAATGGGAAATTTATATTTCATAGTAAGCTTATTGAGCTCCCTATAATCTAGACACATGTGCCATGATCCATCCTTCTTTTGCACAAACACTACTAGAGTAGAGAAAGAACTTTGATTAGGTTGAATTATACCAGCCTCTAGCATTTCTGCAATCATACATTCAATTTCACTCTTTTGGATATAAGGATATCTATAAGGCCTGATGTTTTGAGGAACACTTCATGGAATAAAATGAATAGCATGACCATGATCATGAATAGGTGGGATTCCGAGTTTCAAACACCTTGGAATGATTGTCCAAGACTTTTTGGAGATCTGGAGAACTAGATGATTTTGATGTTGGAACTTCTAGTGAGCATAATTGTGCAATTATGCCTCGTTCCTTATTCATAAACTTTCTCATGACATTAGAGCTTATTATATTTCCCTAATTCCCTATGATACCCCATAATTCAACTTCCTTTCATTCCGAAAAAAATTTCAAGAAAATTTCTTGAAAATTAAAAGCTACCGTCCCAAACGATTGTAACCATTGTACTCCTAGTATGACATCAACACCACCCATTGGAATGGAAAACATTGGACTATTCAATACATATTACCCCATGGTTAGCTTGATATTATGGCACTTTCCATAGCAATTGATAGTTCCTCAATTTTCAACCATCACTTGACACTCTGATGGGTATAAGAAGCAATTCAATTCCTTGGCTACTTTACAATGAATAAAATTATAGGTACTACCTGAATCAATCAACACTATTACAATTTTCTTCTCGATATTCCCTTCTATCTTGAGAGTTTGAGGAGTGGTAATTCCTGCCAATGCATTGTAGGATATGGTTGGATTAATTTCTTATTTCTCTAGGGTTGGTTCCTAGTGTATATCCTCTTCTTTTGAATTTTCTTCCTCCTCTTCACAATATATGTAAAATAATTTCTTCTCAACACACTTATGACCTTTAATGTATTTTCTATCACAACTGTAGCAAAGCCCTTTTTCTATTTTTTCTTCCAATTGTTGTGGTGTCAACCTTGTAGGTTGTGGAAGTATATGAGTAGCAATACTTCCATCTTTATGGTTGTTGATTGTAGTGGTAGGTAGATAGGGCTTCCCTTCTTGCCATAACATGCTTTCAATTTTTTCTTGCCAACTTTGAATTCCTTCTCCAATGAATCGGGGTTTAAGCGAAACCTCATGTTGGATGTTATCCTTTAAATTACCCTATAGAAGAACATTAGTCATGTGTTCCTCTCGAATATTATTTAATACTCTTTTATTTAATTTTTGCAAGTCCTCAATGTGCTCCATCATTGAACCTTTTTGTTCGACATTTATCATTTGGCTAAAGAATGTGTTGCTCTTTGTATCCTGATCATGAGTTATCAGTTTCTCCATAAAAATTGACCAAGTGACAATTTTTTTACGAGAGCAGAGTCATTGATACCATACAAATTTATTTTGTTCTAAAAATAAAGATGCAATACATACCTTTTGTGTGTTTTTCACATTATGGAGATCAAAATATTGCTCCATTTGTAGTATTCATGTTATGGGATCCTTCCCATCAAACTTCCTCATATCGATATTTGGAATATGGTGGGTATTCAATCCAACATTAGAGTTTATGAAATCATGATTAAAATTTATTTATTTTTTCTCATCATGAGTTTCCTCTACTACCTTTTCGCCATTAGGAATCATTTCTTTTAGCAACTTTGTCGAAGCCTTCCCATCAATACCTTTTAGATCATTCTTCATGTCTTCCATCATCGCATTTCATTTTTCAACGATTTTAACTTCCATCTTGTTGTGGATGATTTTGTCACCTCTAGAGACTGACCTAGAGTTACTAGAGTTTCCATAGACCAGTGCCTAGGACATCTTAATATAGCAAGGAGTCCTTTATAGTTTGGGTTGTCAGTCCAAGGGACTCACCTACTATCTCTTGTTTGAAACAAGGAAACTAAATTTGAATGGAACCAATCTCTTTCAGAAGCTGACACAAAGATAAGAGTAATGTAAAAACACCATGTAAAACTTCAGCATGAAAGCATCAGACAGTTAAGAGACCGCTTACTGTAAAGAGGGCCGATTCAAATAATATATCACAGAAATCAAATATCAGGAAGTGGGTGCAGTGAGGAAACATAAGAAGATATTAGCAGGCATAAGGGCGCACCAATTTACGAATCCTTAAGTCACTAATATAGCAGAAAATATGGAAGTAGTGAACATGGAACAGCATATCATGACTAGGCCTATTTAAAGCGCTTGACTAATTCCAGAAAGGGCACCACTTAAGATGAATCCTTGCTGCAAACCAGTGAGCCACTCGCATTCTAGAACATGATACAAGAAGATAATTTGCATGAAAAGAGATAATGTATTAACACATAAGAAAAGTTACATACTGTGAGATACCAAAGACCAGAATCCTCAATACAGTTATAACCCCTCCTCACTGAGACCCTACGGGCTCTGAAACTTCATACAGAAATATTACAAGATGACTACAGTAGTCTTCTCGTTGCACAGTTTGCTGACAGAAATCTGGAACCCTAACAATGTCTTCTTTCTCAGTATTTATAGAGAGGACAGAAACTTCCAGAGGAGGAGGGAGAAGAGGAACAATTAATTATTCCATTTGAACCAAAAGGCGGAAAACACCCGCGCCTTCTTTATGAATGACTAGTTATAAATGAATATACCTAACAATCTGTCTGAAGGCATAAATGCTGGGAAATAAAAATCTCCTTATGTACAAGACAGGAATAATAAAATATATACACTGTGATCCTTTTGGCTGAGAGAAAATCTGCTGCCGTAAGAGATTTGAAATAATATGCATTCCTGTACTGTACTCTTGGCCCTTTAGCTTTGGATTTGAATGCTGTTTCTTAAATGCGGGACGAATTTCTCTGGAGGGTTCCGAGAATCTATATCTGTATTTTCTTTAATGGCAGTCATTTCATGTATCTGTTCTCAGTCTTTTTCATTAAATTTCACCCACCGGAAATCATCTTCTAGTATGCTCTTGATCTCTGAAATGGAGGCGGCGAATAAAACACCTTCTCTGCTATTTTGAAATCTGCAAAATCTCCAAAAATGTCAGAAAGACCGACTCGGGTGAAGGCGTGGATAATGGAGGTGGAGATGGAGGAGGTGACATGGACACAAACAGAAGATGGAAATACCCAGGGTGGCGGAAGCAAAACAGCGGAGGATTCCACAAACAGACGAAATGCGGGTTTAATGGGACATAGTCTGGACTCGAGGAAAGAATAGCGGCAAATACGAAATAAAACATATAATCACATATATATATATATATATATATATATATATTGGCGTGAAGAAATGCTACGGATGTATGGGGGTGAGGCACATAGGTGCACGAGGGACAAGTGGGGAGACGACGTGGCAGAGGAATCAACGGGTGGAGGTTGGTGGAAGTGACACGGTGGCGGGCCATATAATACGGCGGGGATGAAATAATGGACGTGTTACTCCGGAGAATGCCCGCCGTCAGATCAGGACCGGTACATCCAACGACTCAAACTAACTCCGCTGCCCGGCGATGGGATGACCTTTAGCGTGCGGGAGATGGGCGGTTTTCCATTCGTACTGAAGACACGTGGCATGGGATTTGTGGCATCGCTGCCCCCGCGGGAAATACCACTGTTTTGACGAGGGTGGTGCGGGGTAATACCGCCTGGTTTTGCTACGCGCGGGGGCCACCACCCAATATGACTACCGCTCCGTTGATTTGACTTGATCGGACGGCTGTTATCCCTCCCGAAACACAAATGATAAGCTCCCCTTTCTCGTGGCTGGTGGTCATGGGCTCGGGTTATATAACGATAACAACAAGCGGGTTAAGGGCTTAGGGGCTTAGGCCCGATATATTAAAATATGCGGGTTTTGACCGTTACAAAGTGAATTCTCGGGCGGAGAAGGTGGCTGCTAGCATGACATAGGGGGGGGCTTTGACCACGAAATCATTGGAAATGGATTTTAGAGGAGCTGGTGGTCGGATTTTAAATGGAGAAGGGGAATATGTATATATACATGCCATCCATATTAGCTTCCATTCCATTCTTCAAACCCTCCATCATAGCTTCCATGACTTTGTTTAAACCATCCATCTTAGCTTCCATTTCATTTTTGGTTACTTTTTGCGAGTGCGAAATTTGTTGCACTTGGTCTCGTAATTTTGATATATCATGTTTCACTTCTTCCTCTTCATGCATCATAGTAGATATTTTTGAGGGCTTAATGGGTGTGGAACTCTTTTTTGGAGGAATTATATAACTCAATACTGATATTATGGTTTAATATTCCTTTGGAATCACTTCAAAATGATTTTTCAAACAAATATTATGCAATTAAAAAAAAAATGATTCACACCCTTTTCTTGCTTTTGAGGAGCTCACTATTGATCCTGCTATATCTTTGTGATTTCGGATCCCCAAGATTTGAAATTTGTACCTGTAGTATCCCTCTGCGTCGTCTTTCCAATTCCATAGGCTAGACCTGATTTGGATTCTTCAAGACAAAGTGATGCCCAATCTCCCAAAATGACCTAATTATGGACTGTTTCAGTAGAGCGCACTTGTACGACATGCCACCTATCACTTTTTCATCTTTTGGCTCTGAAATTGATACAAAAGAAAGTAAATTCTTTACACTTTTGGTCACTTTTTATAGAATTCGAATCCGATGCTCAGAGAGATAGTTATCACGATGCTTCCAGGGTCACCTTTTTGATATGAAATTTGTGAGTCTGAAAAAACCCTAAATTCCTCAGATCATATTGTAATATTCCTAATGAGCCCAAGCTAATAGGAATATTCCTTTTTGTCTTCATTTTCTTGTTACAAGAATAAAATTGTAAAGGAGGACAAATTAAACTCAAACAGAAAAATAAATCAATGCCCATGTGAACAAGGCTAAATACAGGATGTCTTATTAAAAATCCCTCATGTGTGGAAAGGGATTGACAATTGACTGGGTCAACAGGACCAAATCTACAGCGTTGTCCAGATGAAATGTACCAAGATGAACAACACAGATCTAGTTGGGGGTTCCAAATGTGAAAGGAGCTAAACCTTTGAGATGGTTTAGGGTTTTGCAAGGATTTCATACTACAAATGAAAGAGGAGAGAAACATGAGAGGGGTTGTTGAACATATTATGTTTGAAGGATTTGTATGTTTAGACACTTCTCATTATCTAGCTGTTTAGTTGAGAATAGTGCTCTTTAGCATTCGGGTGTTCCTGGTCGGGAATCCCACCTCTTTCCTTAAGAGGCCTCTTGGAGGAGTCTTTAATTTCTTGGTCCACTATCAGGCATTTGGCCAAGCTTCTTCTTCCAACTACAACTCAGATCGTGTTGAGGGTTTGGTTGTCGTTGTGAGTAGCAACAAGTGGAGGCTAGATCTATTCATATCTAGACCATACTAGTGCCTCTTTTTAGTGGGGAAGCCTTCGATCCCATTGGCAAGAGTGTATTAGTAGTCTTGAGCTTCAGATCTACAACTTGGCATCAGGCCAAAGTCTAAATCAAGCCTACAACGCAGTTTCTACCCCATATCTGCGTTATTGTGCAAGTTAAGTGTTGCAGGGTGTTTGGAAACTATTTGGAGGAGAGATATCTGGTGTAAATGAGTCTTCCTTGCATTGTGGTGATCCATGGATTGGCCAACCAATCCATGTATGTTTCATATATAATTTATTCCTTGATGTATCTGCTTCAGGTTTCCTGAATCATTCTGTAGATCTGCTGCAGTAGATCTCATATCTACTCTCCATGCTTCATGTTTTGCTGAAAACCCCACGGGGGATGTAAAATAGAGAAAATCTAGTGTACAAATCTGATATAGATATAATATTTTGTACACAAATCTGTCCTAGATCTGAGTTTTAACCTACAGCTACTATTTACTCATGAAAATAACACCGTCTTGGCTTTACAGTCAAATACATTTGCTGCAGCACCTCTTTTAGAGGATTTTTCTCCACAAAGTCTCTTTCTTTCTCCTGTACATTGATTGGGCTGAACTGTAAATCTGATTTATCATTGTATGACATATTGTTACGCTGTCATATTGGCCTACTTCTACTGATTTCTAAAACTGCGTTATTTTCTGAGCAATGTTCTTTTGTATTGCTGAAGTCCCTTCTTTAGGCAGTTTTTAAGCCTTCCTAGGTGTGGGAGATCTGTTTAACCCACCTAGAAAGATTTCTTTCTAATCCCCTCTTGGATTTAGGACTTAGATACTCAGATCTAAGGGATCCAAGGGCTGATTTCAAGAGTTGTAGTAGCCATTCCTGAAAAAATGCGTTTTTCAGGCATGCCTTGCTAGCAGTCCCGATTTTGGGATATTATAGTGGTATCAAAGAAAATTTCTTTGCACAACCTGTGCTTTGATTTTGAAGAGCCAATATTTATTTTCCTGAGAGGAAAATACTGATGAAGAAATGTGGTTACACTGAAGACACAGGAGTGAGGGGTCCAAACCCTTCATCTGGAAGATTGATTGGGAAAGAGTTTTCTAAAACTCTGTTCCAAAATATGCATGAGTTGAAGAATGAAATCAGGGGAGTGAGGAATGAAATGCAAGAAGATCTTCTAAAAGGGTGTACACATGAATAAATCCCCACTACTTCATATGATTTGTGTGAGAATTTAGCCACACAATCTGTTCCATAATGTTGTAGCATGCCTAATTTCCTATAAAAGGAAGGAGGAAGAGGAGGAACACCAAAGGAAGAATATCTTGGTGATTATCTCCAAGAATATGAATCTCAATCATAGAGTTTCAAAGAGCATCTCATTTTCCCAGAGTTATGTCAACTCAAAGAAGCAAGATCTAGCACCTACAGTGGGAGGAAAGGGTGCCTTTAGCACAATTTGGGTAGATTCTCTCTGTTATCACCAAAATAGGACCCTGATAGGCTCATCATCAAGTCAATCTCAGTGTAACTATTTCAAACCAATATTTTAGCTGAGGCTTAGCCTCCTCAGCCTGAGAGGGATCTCTCAAGGGTTAATGATATAAGATATATATAGATGGCTAACTCTGTGGTTTATGATTTTGTATGTTTATAGGTTGAAAGATGAAGGCTTACTACCATTGGGCTATGGAGTCAAAAAGTCAGTAGATTCAATGGAAATATCTCTTGACATGGAAGCTGAGACAAATAGGGTTTTTAACAAAGACAATTCACTCAATAACATAGGTCAAAACAATCATTTCATTACTAATGGAAGTCAGAGCATAGGGTTATGAATTATGAGTAATATAAATGAGATCTACTGCTAAAAACAATGATTCCATTACTAAAGGAAGTTAGAGCATATGATTATGAATTATGAGTAATATCAATGAAATCTAGTACTAGTGGTTCAAAGTTAGTTTACTTACAAGATACAGGAAAAACACAGTCATCCCATTACTAAAGGAAGTCAGAGCACATGGTTTTGAATTCTGAGTAATAGTAATAAGATCTACTGCAAGTAATTTAAAGTAACATATAGATCAAGAAAACATTAAACCCCATGAGAAACTCAGATCTGTCAAGAAGAAAAAAAACCTCCCTGTATTACTGATTATAGTATATTACATAAAGCAGCAGTTTTGACAAAAAGTCTTCTACCCTTTGCTAATTCGACCTAATGCTTCATATAGAGCCTTTAAAATCTTGGATTCCATGATCCACCACTAGGATAATTCGAATTCCCATACATGACACCTAATATAACCATAAAACAAACTTTTAATTACAAAATGACAAGTAAACAATCTTTGAAGAGTCTTAATCCAAATAGGAGTGAAACTCCTAAATATGCTTGCAAAAAATTTATCTAAAATTTAATTCTTCATTTTCCAGCTACAATCCCATGAGGTTGAATTTGGATGATGCCTCCACCTTTGATGTATTCATGCTGATCATGACAAAAACTGCCCTAAAAATCAGGAGATAGATTTCCTATTTTTTCTTTGAACATTAGGTCTTGGGACAAAGCCTTTATCTTCTCATCCATGATGTATTTTGAGAAAATGAAGGAGGATTTTGGAGACCATTATTTCTTGAACAAAAAAATCTCTTGGTTTTTTGCAATACCTCTCCTACTGCTCAGAAACTGTCTTTGAACAACATGTGCAAAACTGGAAAATTATGATTTCTGAAAATATGGCTTCAAAGAAATCCTTGTATCTCCCAATTGGTAACACTTGTGAGAAAAGTGAGATAGGTTATTGTAGCTGGAGATTTGATGAAGAGAAAGCTCCTTCATAATTCCAAATTTTTTTTTCTTGTGTCCATAAACGGATCATGAAGTTGACTACTAAAACAAGAAAACAAAGTTTTTCTCTCAATGACTTTCAGCAATTTCGTAGCGCAATTTGAGTGATCAATTTCGCCCACTTCATAATGAATTTAAAGAAAATGAGAGAGGTTTTTGTATTTTATTATGTTAGGAAGAAAAATCTCTTTCAGTTTTCAAAAATGAGGTTTCAGTTGCTCAGGAACCCCTTTGGAAGTTGACTACTAAAACCAGAAAACATAGTTTTTTGATGAAAAAGGCCGTTTTAACAGTTTCGTAGCACAAATCACCTTTTTTAAACTAGATGTGCTACTAAAACATGGATTCCTGTATGATTGCAAAAATTTGACCCTAAAACTAATGGAATTACTTCTTAATGGATGATGGGACCTTTAAACCATGGAATAAGGTTGTTAAACTTTGTTTGGAAATGAAAATGAGACTTTTGAGACTCTAACACTATCAGCTACCCTTTAAAGCATGAAATGAACTAATCACCTATCTAATACCATGACTAAAACAAGGTAAAATTTCAGAGTTTATTGATCATGGAGTGGACCTAGAAGACTTTATTTGAACTGGCAATATAACCTACCCTTTACCCAGACTTAAAATGACTTTTAGACCTCCTTGAAATCATGACCAAAAGTAGAGTTGACACAATGATGTTTTGAGAATTTTTGGGTGATAATAGTGGCTCCACTTGGGATAGTGTGCCCTTGTGGTACACTAAGAACAGGTAGCTTCAGTGCTGCTATCCATCCTTTAAAATAAAACTCTGAAACTCTGCCCAATCTACTTCAAAATTTTATGGCCTTCACCTCGGGCTCAAGTTTGATGGTCTCTGCAAGAAGCACTCAAACTGTACCTACTAAAAATGCTCAGTCAACCTACCTTGAGCTTATTTTCACATTCCTACCTACCTACCCTATCAGCTGCAATCTCTATATTTAGCTCAAGGGACATGAAACTTCCAATGAAGCCATTCATTGATCTGATCTGACACTTGAATCTCTTGACTGTGCTTGAAGAAAAAATAAACATGATACTGAAATAACCGAGGCAACATGAGATATATTTGATCTTCAAGATGAAAATATAAATGGAAATCTGAGCAGTAAATCTTTTCCATGTAATTAGTTATAGAACCATAGAAGACATACTTTGTTTGAAACTTCTCATGACATTCTAAGACTTTGGACCACACATACATGCTTTGATCAACTAGATAAGACATCAGTTGTGTGCTCTCACACTACTTTTCAAACTAATTTTCAAAAACAGTGCATTCTTCCTCAATCTCAAAGGAGAAAGGTAGAAACACTCTCTCTTTGTGTTCTGTCATAGAAAGATTTTGAAAAGAATGATCATGATCATGAATACTATATGATTGAATTTGACCTTGTAAGCCTTAAATGTCTTTGTCAATGTTCTTAGCAACTTCATCCAAAAATTTCATCTTATCTTCTGTCTTGCACTCAAATGATTTTAGATAAGAAGACAAAGACAAAGAAAAATTTTCATCTATTTCTTCATTAATATGATCATCATTCCATTGTTTGAAACCTTGAATTGAAGGAGAGTTTTCCACCAACTATGTTCTCTCTATCCATTCCTCCAAAAACATAAGCCAAAAGTCTACAAATTACTTAATAGATCTGATAGGAAAACTTTCAATCCGCTGTTTACATTTCCCTTGAAATGAATCATAAAACAACATAATGCAAACATCTTCATGTTTGACTCTAAGAAGCTCGGTAAAATCACATAAATCTGATATATGCTTCAAAGTTAAACTCAAATCTTCTCCATTGAATTTTGGACCATTCATTAAAAAATATGTATCCTTGGGAAAATGATTTGGGAAACCATGAATTCTTAAAATTTTTATGCATGCATACCTTGAAATAAGAATGGCAGCATCTGAGTTCTTCATAACTCCATTCAAATCACCATGAATCTATGAATTTTGAATTCTTCAACAATGGAGTCGCCAAGGTAGTTCTGCAGCCTCAAACAGATTCTGAGCTCCTGCTACCTTCAAGAGTTTAGCTTCATAATTTTCGGGAGATGTATATCTTCAGACTCCCGACAGACACACCAAAATTTTATCACCAAAATAGGACCCTGATAGGCTGCTCATCAAGTCAATCTCAGTGTAACTATTTCAAACCAATATTTTAGCTGAGGCTTAGCCTCCTCAACCTGAGAGGGCTCTCTCAAGGGTTAATGACATAAGATATATATAGATGGCTAACTCTGTGGTTTGTGATTTTGTATGTTTATAGGTTGAAAGATGAAGGCTTACTACCATTGGGCTATGGAGTCAACAAGTTAGTAGATTCAGTGGCAAGATCTCTTGACATGGAAGCTGAGACAAATAGGGTTTTTAACAAAGATAATTCACTCAATAACATAGGTCAAAACAGTCATTCCATTACTAAAGGAAGTCAGAGCATAGGGTTATGAATTCTGAGTAATAACAATGAGATCTATTGCTAAAAACAATAATTACATTACTAAAGGAAGTCAAAGCATATGATTATGAATTCTGAGTAATAGCAATGAAATCTAGTGCTAGTGGTTCAAAGGTAGTTTACTCACAAGATACAGGAAAAACACAGTCATCCCATTACTAAAGGAAGTCAGAGCACATGGTTGTGAATTTTGAGTAATAGAAATAAGATCTACTGCAAGTAATTTAAAGTAACATATAGATCAAGAAAACATTAAACCCCATGAGAAACTCAGATCTATCAAGAAGAAAAAAAACCTCCCTGTATTACTGATTATAGTCTATTACATAAAGCAGCAATTTTGCCAAAAAGTATTCCACCCTTTGCTAATTCGACCTAATGCTTCATATAGAGCCTTTAAAATCTTGGATTCCATGATCCACCACTAGGAGAATTCTAATTCCCATACATGACACCTAATCTAACCAAACAGACTTTTAATTACAAAATGACAAGTAAATAGTCTTTGAAGTGTCCTAATCCAAATAGGAGTGAAACTCCTAAATATGCTTGAAACAACTTTATCTAAAATTTAATGCTTCCTTTTCTAGCTACAATCCAATGAGGTCTAATTTGGATGATGCCTCCACCTTTGATGTATTCATGCTGATCATGACAAAAAATGCCCTAAAAATCAGGAGACGGATTTCCTGTTTTTTCCCTGAAAATTAGGTCTTGGGACAGAGCCTTTATCTTCTCATCGATGATGTATTTTGAGAAAATTAAGGAGGATTTTGGAGACCATGATGTCTTGAACAAAAACCTCTTTTTTTTTTTACAATACCTCTCCTACTGCCCAGAAACTGTCTTTGAACAACATGTGTAAAAATGGAAAATTCCGATTTCTGAAAATTTGGCTTCAAAGAAAGCCTTGTATCTCCCAACTGGTAACACTTGTGAGAAAAGTGAGATAGGTTATTGTAGCTGGAGATTTTAAGAAGAGAAAAATCTTTTAGAATTCCATTTTTTTTTTTTTTTTTTTGTAGCCAGCAACTGATCATGAAGTTGACTACTAAAACCCGAAAACAGAGTGTTTCTCTCAATGACTTTTAGCAATTTCGTAGCACAAGTTGAGTGATCAATTTCTCCCACCTCATAATAAATTTGAAGAAAATGAGAGAGGTTTATGTTTTTAAGTATGTTAGGAAGAAAACGATCTTTCAGTTTTAAAAAATGATTTTTCAGTTGCTCAGGAACCCCTTTGGAAGTTGACTACTAAAACCAGAAAACAAAGTTTTTTAATTAAAAAGGCTGTTTCAGCAGTTTCATAGCGCAAATTACCTTTTTTGAACTAGTTGCGCTACAAAAACGTGGATTCCTATATGAATGCAAAAAATTGACCCTAAACCTAATGGAATGACTTCTTAATGGATGATGGGACCTTTAAAGCATGGAATAAGGTTGTTAAACTTTGTTTGGAAATGAAAATGAGACTTTTGAGACTCCAACCCTATCAGCTACCCTTTAAAGCATGAAATAACCTAATCACCTATCTAAGACCATGAATAAAAAAAGGTAAACTTTCAGAGTTTATTGATCATGGAGTGGACCTAGAAGACTTTATTTGAACTGGAAATATAACCTACCCTTTACCCAAACTTAAAATGACTTTTAGACCTGCTTGAAATCATGACCAAAAGCAGAGTTGACACAATGATGTTTTGAGAATTTTTGGGTGATAACACTCTCTACCTACTTTTGATGGATCACTTACAGACTTAGCCAAGTCTTGGGTAAAGAAGCTTGACACATACTTGCAGCTACATCAAGTGACAGAAGAAGAAGCCTTAAGAGTAGCAACGCTGCATCTTCAAGGGAAAGCTTATGCTTGGTGGCTGTTTGAATCCTCTTCCTTAAAAGGGATAAACATCTCTTCTTATGCAAGATTCACTAGGGAAATTGTGACAATATTTGATGAGAGACATTCTGAGACTTATTGGGGTGAGCAAATCAAGCCCAAGAAATCTACATCTTTGCATAAGTTGGAAGATTCCATGGAGCCAACTCCAGACTTAAACATTGTTGAGGGGGTTGAATATTTGCTACAGAATTTGCTAGAGGCAAAAGCCCCACTACAAAAATATCTCTTTCCTCGAAGAGAGGACATGAGGGATTATTCGTCACCAAGAGATCAAGAAAAAGGATCTCTTGATGGTGAAGCATTCTCCAACCATGATGAGGAGGGAGAGAAGGAGCAGAGAAGATCCTCCAGCGCTGTGACAACAGGGGGAGATCTATTTTCAGTTGGAGATGGAGATGAAGCAATGGCTTCCACTAGAGGAGTTCTTGCACCTTTGCAAGGATTTCCTAAGGATCTTCCATATGGAGGACATAAGAAACATGTGTCTTTGCTAAAAGAAAATGAGATAGAACAAAGGAGGGATCACCTAGCTGATCCACTATCAGAAGATGGGGAAAATTCTCCAATCAGAGGCACTCTTACATCACTTAGAGGGGTTTCTGAGTTTTAGGAGGCTTCCACACAAAAATCAGAGGTGAACTTACGCTATGGAAGCAAGGGAATGTTGATCCCATCTGATAAGCATGGGAGAAAGAACCATGAGGCTTCACTGTCTTGTGGAAAACCACCTAGGAGACCACCTGATTCAGATCTGGTGAAAGGTGTCCCACATCTTGATGCTCCACTCATGAGTCTAGGGAGGATTGGAGCATTAGAAGACAAGGCTACAGTGCTGGGAGGCTCGGGTAAGCTCAAGGAGAAGGGAGATCTTATTACCTTATCATCACTACCCACTCTCCTATCTGGATCTGTGTTGTGGGAGGAGAGGGATGGAAGGACCAGCCTTCCAACACACACCTATGGCATGGGGAATGCCAAGGAGAAGATCAGCAATATGGCAGACATTCCTCTGGATGTATCACTAGCACTGTCATTGTTGAGAAGTGTAGATCTGTATTGGAAATATCAACTGCTTGTAGAGTATTCCAAATATCTTCACACATGTATGATACTTGATGACATGCTGCAAGGAGAGGGCTACTTAGTCCAAGACGGGGTCATCTATCATCATGGTAGAGTCTTCTTATGTAAAGCTTCCAAGCTCAAGCGGAAGATACTACAAGAAGCACACAAAGAGTTCTTTTCCAGCCATATGTAGTCAATGAAGATCTACACTCTAATCATGAGGAGCTTTGATTGGGAAGGATTGAGGGAGGAACTACATCAGCACTCTCAAGAGTTCATGAGCTATGTGGAGTTGGGGCAACTAAGGGAATCTATGCAAGAGTCATTTCAGCCATCTCTTCCTTCTTTTGAGAGAGGAGAAATGTCCATGCACAACTCCATGTGTATGAGTAACCTTGATGGTAAAGAATTTGTTCATGTAAAACAAGTTTATTTTCATGTTTGTACATGTTCTTTTACCATCTTTATGTAGGCCATGACTCCTAAAAGGAGAAATGTATCATGTAAATGTCATGGCAATTGTTGGGCCACTAAGAATGTTGAATTTGGCCCCTCCCTTGATGTGCAAAGGGAGATTTATTTTCATAATGGGTGCTTCCCAAAGGCATCAAATATATCTCACATTTTCTGCAATAGTGAGATGAATTGGGTAGCAAGTAAGTGGTGGGAAAACCACTTACCACATCTTGGTTTGATGCAGGCAGAGGATGCTCTGTGCTGGTTCCACATATGGGACTATGATCCACCTCCATGTACACACATTTATGTTTATTTGTACATTGTCTTGATCCCCTATATTGATGATGTGCTTGTACTTTTCGTGGGGATGAATGGAGGAAGAAGGGAAGGCATGCATGTGCCCTATGGGATGACTACACTCCCTGTACTTTATTTTTTGTATTTTAGGGAGGGCATTGGGCAAACCATGGTTGTTTCATGTGATTCATTTTTTCCTTATGGGAGGAGCTATTTGCACCTCATGAGGAAATTGTTGGGACAAGTCATGGATGGATGGATTGGTGATCACTTAGCTTATGAGGGAAGCTTATCCTTTGTTTGTGAAACCAGTGGAGGAGGACTGTAATATTCCTAATTAGCCCAAGATAATAGGAATATTCCCTTTTGTTTTCATTTTCTTGTTACAAGAATAAAATTGTAAAGGAGGAAAAATTAAACTCCTTAAACAACAAAATAAATCAATGCCTATGTGAACAAGGCTAAATCCGGGCTGCCTTAATAAAGCTCCCTCATGTGTGGAAAGGGATTGTGACAATTGACTGGGTCAATAGGACCAAATCTACAGCGCTGTCCAGATGCAATGTACCAAGATGAACAATGCAGATCTAGTTGGAGGTTCCAAATGTGAAAGGAGCTAAACCTTTGAGATGGTTTAGGGTTTTCCAAGGATTTCATCCTATAAATGAAAGAGGAGAGCAACATGAGAGGGGTTGTTGAACATATTATATTTGAAGGATTTTTCTGTTTAGACACTTCTCATTCTTTGGCTGTTTAGCTAAGAATAATGTTGTTTAGCATTCGAGTGTTCTTGGTTGGGAATCCCACCTCTTTCCTTGAGAGGCCTCTTGGAAGAGTCTTGCATTTCTTGGTCCACTATCAGGAATTTGGCCAAGCTTCTTCTTCCAACTACAACTAAGATCTTGTTGAGGGTTTGGTTTTCCTTGTGAGTAGTAGCAAGTGCAGGCTAGATCTATTCAAATCTAGACCATACTAGTGCCTGTTTTCAGAGGGGAAGCCTTCCATCCCATTGTCACTTGAAAGATTATTGGCAATTCTTTGACTTGAATCTACAAATTGGCATCGGGCAGAAGTCTACATCAGAAGCCTACACCACGAGTTTCTACTTGGATATCATTGTTTTTGATTCAGAGTTGCGGTGTTTAGCTGTTCTGTGCATTTTGTCAAGGATGGGACAAACCTCTCTCTTCAGATCTTGACAATAGTCTCCTTGCTTGAGTTTGGCCTTAGGGGAATAATCAAGGCTCTTGCGGCATAAGGCTCTTGGGAATTTAGGGAACTTGAAGACTAGCTTGCAATGGAGATGAGCAAGCTTTTATAGATGGAGGAAGGGGAGTTGGGATCCCTATAATCATGGGATTGGCCCTATCATCAAGGAAGCTTCCATGAGAGGTGGCAAACCACTTCCTCTCTATGGAAATCCGTAGCCAAACCTCCCAAATCAAGATAGATAGCAGTCCAAGAATTTGTTAGGACGAAACTTCCGCCATTTATTTTTAAAAAACATTCCTTAAATTGGCTGGCGCGAGTGTGACTCTGGGAGAGAGCGCCAATTGGCGAACCCTCTTTGAAGGATTTCCCCCATTGGCGTGGGTACTGAACTGGCTGCCCGCGCCAATGAAAAAAGAGGTGTTTTTAGGGTTTTTTGCAAAGAGATTTCTTTAGGGCAATGAAAGCTCATATTCAGAGGGATGCCATGAAATTATTTTCAAGTCTTGTCTCTGCTCACAGGTCACAGAATGAGCCCTCCAATGTGCAGGATGGGAATGGCAGGGATGGTGACAAATTATTGTGTAACAGATGCCCCCTAAAGTATGAGGCCGGCGAGGGGTGAAATGCTACAATGCATGGCAGAAAACTCCGCTATTCGAAGCACACGTGAACAAGTACAAATGATGTCTCAAATACATGATATATATGTAGTATGGGTGTAGCCATCCATAAAAGAGTATACAACAATCTAGATCCAAGGCATGGACGCAGCCATCCAGTGAGGATCGATAAATAGACTCAGGTATGGTCGCAACCATCCAACAAGTGAGTCATGTAAATAATCATAATAATCCACAAAATGTAGCCTGGATTACAACAGACACAATCCAGGGTCTTGCGATCCATCTCAACCCAAACACAGTACAAGTTCAAGCATGCGAATAGGTGAGCTGAAGTCGAACATGCAAGAACATCGTTTGATTACCAGCCAATGATGAAAGCTGTTAACAGATGCGAGAGGTACCACCAATAATGAAAATGGCCCTCAACATACTACAGGTACAATCTACGACATGTGAATCAATGAGCTGGCATCGAAGACCCATAGAATCACTTGATCGGAAGCCAATGATGAAAACCTCACGTCGAATGCGAAGAACCTGCCATTGAGGCATGCAGGCTCCAAGGCACCAGAAGGGAGTCTCTATATTACTTTCCTAGATAATGAGCTGAATTCGACAGGAAGTGACCTTGATTGAAGGTGGGCCATAGTCTTTCCCACATCATCGATGCGAGATAGAGGAACATAGTGTTTTTGTGAATCACGATCAGATGAGAATCAGAGGAAGGTTGGTATTTGCAGAGGTAAACTTCTCTTGAACATATGAACGGCACAGTAGTGGACTTGGCAGTATTTGACATCAAAAGATAAGAGGTCATAGTGACGAGGCAAAGAGCAGATGAGAGGTCAAAAGGGATTACCCAAACCCACGGAGGCAAGTGAAAAATGAGATGAGATGTCCCCAATCCGACACGAATGCAGACAAGTGCCATGTTCAAGAGTGACATACTGCCGACACGACAATGATGCTTGTTCCATTTTTTCCCCACCATTTATGGTGAGTACCCCAATTATTTTTGATAACAAGCTTGAAGGGGATAGCATATGCTTGTAATATAAGTCCGTCCTTCGGACGGATCCATCCTAGTACATTTAACGAGCCCTAGGAAGGAAAGACTCGAGTAGTGTCATTATGACTAAATTCGATGTCATCAGGGTTTAACGAGTCTGACAAAGGAAGAAATCGACATATTTTCATGTTTAGAGAGTTTGAAAAGACAGAAGAAAAGTAAACTCCAACGGTCCATTTTCGTAAATAGTTCCTCATATCCGAAAAGGTAGAAAACTATGTCTGAGAAAACCTCCTAGTCACGATAGGCTAGGGTATTCCTTTTCTATAAACAATCTATCCCAGCCCAAAAAATGGGTAAACGTATACTGGGTAGATGTCGTTTCACATCCACTTTAACGAGATCGAAACGACAAGGGCCTCGACAATCTTTTCATGTTTAGAGAGTCAGAAAAGAGCTGAAAGATGACTCCAAAATGACTTTTTCGTGTTTTTACCGAGTCCGAAAAAGTATAAAATACAACTCGTTTCACCGTTGAAGTCGCGTAGAAACCTGTTGCTACACATAGAGGCAAGTGTAAAATCCATTTTCGACAAAATATATCAAAATATTAATAAAAAATGACTTTTAAAACCTAACGAGATTTCAAAAAGTTATAAATAGTCTCAAATGGTAAAAAACAAAGTTAATTTTACTATTTACCTCATTGGAGAGCAACAGTGGTCCGTTTTGGTGTGCAAAATTCTGACGGCGATTGCGAAAGATCTAGGCTACCATTCAGATTTCTGTTCATTCCAGGTAAGAGGCGCTTCCCTGTAGTCCATTTTAATCCATTTTTTCATAGTTTTCCATTGCTCATTAGATTTCTGTGGGAGATTTTTAAAATTTTAGGGCTTCGCCCATTGGCGCGGGTATTGGGCATGGACCCGCGCCAATGGCCTTTTTGATACAAAGGGCCCGCGCCAACTGGCGCGAATGTTAAGAAAACAGCCGCGCCAATAGCGCAGCACGATTTTCCGTTTCAAAATTCCAATTTGTGAGTGATTCAAATGGATTTCCAGGCATAACATAGATCTAATCAAGGGTTTTTGACCATGTTGATGCAGGCAATCGAGTGCAATGGTGATCGAATGGAAAGAGAGGGAGCATGGGGAAGAGGACGAACTAGCCATGGAGGAAAAAACTTGTATGAATGCTCTCAAGAACTGTGGGCTTAAAAATTTCTTCCTGACACCTTGATTACGAGCTCAACTTGAGCTCCTACAATACCTGATCAGTATTTGGGATGAAAATGAACAAGTGTTCAAGCTGTGGGATCAAGTATTAGAACTGGAGGTTTCTGACGTATACTTCATAACCGGACTGTCGCGCAGAGGTCCAGTGCCCATATTGACAGGGAGCAGACCATTTGGTGAAAAGATGGAGCAGGTAATGGCGAGGGTGTGCCCAAGGGCACGAACCGGATCAGGAAGCGGAAAGGTAGACATTCACACTGTCAAGGATCTAGCACTCAGAGTAGTGCTACACACCATTACACGAGCTGCAGGATCGCAAGCTCCACATGAGGTGACCAAGGCCCAACTCATACTTGCCTCAGAGTGTATGAGTCCTACACTGTTTGATTGGGCCACAACAGTGACAGTCAACATGAAGAGGCAGCTCACGAAGTGCAAGAAAGCCAAACTGAAGCAGTTTGGCTATGGTTCTATCCTGGTATCATTCATTCTGGAACGACTACCAATCTTCCAGGGCCAGGGGGCCATATTAGTTGAGCCGGGACCATGAGAGCCGAGAATGGCTCGCTGGGCAGCACTGATGCCCAGAGCAGGAGGGGGCCAACAGATGTCCTGGAGGCCGGAGTTTTTTGGGTGGCTACGGCGTCAGTTGATCGTAGTCGAAGACTGGCCATATGCAGGGACCGATTTCACTGGTGATCCATATATTCCACACCCAGAGGGAGATGACTGGGACGAGGAGTTGGGTAAGATCGTCTTTTTGATTTTTATATTTTATGATTTTTTTTTTTGTTAATACATGTTCGTTCTGACCGCAGTTTTATGCATATGCAGATGTGGGCCCAGAGAGACCTACCGGTATGTATCCTATTTCATGGAGAACTCATCTCGCAGCTGACCCTCAGGAAGAGGGTGCCGAGGGAGGAGAGTTGGTCCAGAACTTCAAGGGGATCGCCCGGGGGATTCCGGACTACGCCCGGCTGGCAGATGTCCCACTAGCATACCAGAGACATACGGTGGGAGTGCCTAGTTGCCTCCACCATCTTCTGAGACGTTTAGTGCGTGCGGTGGCTTGTTATCACGAGCACCACGCAGATTAGACACCTAGGGATTTATTTCATGCATATTTTTTGAGAGACATGTCGTCTCCGGATGTATTAAGATGAACATGTATATTTTTTGATTTTATGTGACACACGCTTATGTAAACATTTCGATATCTATATATATACATATCTATTTCTGGATGGATCTTTCTTTTTTACATGTGATGATGTTTTTATATGTCATGCAAATATCAAATACAATGTTGTCTAATGTATCAGTTGCATAACAAACGACCCAATGAAAAAGTTCACACAATGTATTTGATCACACATTTCATTTTTATGCAAGCTTAAAAACACACATGAACACACATATGCAAACTATGCTTGAAAAGAGGAAAACATGCATGCCCCCCAGCATGGTGTCTCAATTCGAGGTGCATGCCCCCCAAGCTTCAGTCCATAGGAAATGGAGTGGAGGTTCAACACACAAGAGATTGATCTAAATCTACTCGAATTGAACAGGCTCGTGTTTCATTATTTTAACGAGGTTGAATCACTTAAAAGAACTGTCCTCGTAATGACTTGTTTCATTTTTTTAGGAGCTTGACACAAGAGGAGGAACTGTGCTCCGACAGTCCTTGTTTCATTTTTTAAGGAGCTTGACGCATGACAATGAACTATGATCCAGGAGCCTGATTTCATTTTTAAAGGAGCTTGACACAGGAAAAGGAACTATGCTCCGACCGCCCTCATCACAATGAACAAGAATTCATGCCTTCTAAGAGTTCCACTCCTGATGGAAGGAAAACATCCTGGAATTCAGGACCCAATTCCCCCAGCACACTATGCACGACGACATTATCACTGAGTACAGGCACAGGGTAGGTAGCCACATAGTTGACCTATGGTGGGGAAGATACAACGGGTGGATAAAAACCAGGAAGGGATGATGGCGGGCCAGCTGATCAATGGTCACGATCCGTCCTTCGTGTGGAAAACACGTCACGCGAAAGAGGGAGGAGACAAGTGCTCCCATGGCATAGGTGTAATCGCACCCCAAGAGCAGATTAAAATCCAAGGGGCCTGGAACAACCATCACGTCCATATGGACGGTTTTACCTCCCAAAGTAATAGGTAACTGTGGAAGGACCCCTAACGGTAGACTAGTCCTTTTGTTGAATGTCAACAGATTCTGCGTAACAGGCACAAGCAGCGGTGAACCAAAAGCTTGCCAAGTAGTTGAGGATAGAACACTAAAAAAGGCACCTTCATCTACAATGGTGATGGGTACGACCAGAACAAAAGCCTGCACGGTGATCTCGAAAGGCACATAAGACGGAAGGCGGTATCCCGCGAATCGATTCTAATTGAAGGAAGCGACCAAACTACTCGGAGGGGCTACCATCGAACTGCGAAGGTCTTCCCCTGATGTTACGGAAGAAGAAGGAGCATCCTCCATGACCTTCATTTCGAAGGTGGGAGGGGTATCCTCCGAGGCCTCCATCACAGGAGGTGAAGGAGCTTCTTCTTGAAGTACGGGGACATAAGAATCTTTCTCCAAGTCTGAAGAATCTGAAGAAACTAGAAGGACATGGGGGGTGTGAGATGCACTCTCAACGGAAAAGACCTGGTGCACCGTAGATTGAGTCAGCTCAACCGTTCCCATGACCAATGGTTGGTCAGGGATTGATTCGGGAATATGAATTTCCGAGGGAGCGAGATCGACCAAGGATGATTCTTGACCAATCGGAGGATCAACTGGTGGCGGACTCAAAGAAAGCCGTTGGTAACCAACCGAGAGGCATGGTGTAGAAACGGTTGCATTGTCCAAGACTCTTTTGGCTTCATCCATATATGGACAAAGGTGAATGGCATGGTGCCCTTCACACAACTTACAGGGATTGGTGGACACACACTGTTTACTATGGCAGGTATACCGATACCGATTGAAGACGTGCCCACAGCCTGACTCCTGTTTGAATGAGCTGGTGTACAAATTGCTACATTAATTTATCAATCCGGGATTCGTAAGCTGATGAAGTGTGGCGCACTATATGTGCAAGATAACCTATCTCTTACTTTTTGGTCGTTTTTGGATTTTTTATGAAATTATGAAAAACAAGTATGGAGACAAATATTCAAGACAACAATGTCTTTCTAATGATTTCCAAACTTCAAAAGAATTTTAAAAACACACAATGACAAAATTAATTCTTCAAAGAAAATGAAATTGCATCACTACTCTAGTCAAACAAACAATGAACTACTGATCATGAAACTCATTATTCTTGCTGCTGTTCAAACACAAAAGAAACTATGCTGAAAGAAATCAAAAGTTGCAACAAAGTAAATCTAAATCAAATTACATCAACTTATCTTCTGATCCCTCATCATTAGTCCAGCTATGATTTTCGGAGGTAACCATAAAAAACTTGAGTAACCTGATATCTAACTTGCAGAAAGTAAACTAATATCAAACTACACATTCATAATTCAATCCCTCGCCATTAGTCCAGCTATGGCTTTCGGAGGTAACTGAAAATGTCATGAGCAATTTAATATTTCTAACTTGCAGAAAGTAAACTAATATCAAACTACACATTCATAATTCAATCCCTCGCCATTAGTCCAGCTATGGCTTTCGGAGGTAACTGAAAATGTCATGAGAAATTTAATATATCTAAATCTAACTACTAAAGCAAATGAGCAAGACTGAAATAAACAAAGCAGTACTGAAATTAAACAGAAACTAAGAAAAGTAAATTAGCAGCAGAACAATATTAATTCCATGTCATTAGTCAAAAGGTTATGCAAATGCCTGGGCTGCCTATTTGTAATCTGAAACAGGAACACTGATCAGTTAACAACAACATAAAACATGAAAGATTATGGACAGAAGTAAGATGTAAAGCATGAAAGATTATAAACAGAGATGAATCATAAATACCATGAAAGATGTAATGTATAAACACATGAATGACTTATGGCACAATGAGCTTAAAGAAATAAAACAAGAACTATACAATAATGCACAAAACCTCAGCGTGTGCAGGGGCCCTCTGCACCAGCCTTGGCAACAGCCTTCAAATGCGAATTACGCTTGGAAATAGAGTCTTCTTATATATTAAAATGCAGTCATAACATCGAGGTGATATTACGGCACAGTGGCAACGTAATTACATTACAGAGCTATTTGGAGGCTAATGGAGACTAATCTAATATGCGTATGCAAACACGTTATTTATAACAAAGGTAATATAACTAATTCCCTAACGTTTATGCTAATGGAGACACGTAAATCATCACGTCCAGGGATCCAACATCATGGTCGTAGTGAGGAGTAAATCCATGAGGAGTGGATGTTGGATTCGGCTTATGGAGCAGTGTACAGGTGTTGATGTGTCTCCCGTAAGTTAGAAACGGTCATGCAAATCCTCACGTGATGAGAAACAGAGTCCTGTCACCGTGGGACTCTACGGTTGACTTCCACTTGGCCACCTTTGACCACAGCCTCCTTAAGTGAATTTTCTCGAGCCAATAGGACACGATCCATGTCCACATCATTTATGACTTGCCCATGTGGCTCGTTTTACCTGAAGACACCTGCAACATAGACTTTCACAAAATGGCTGCGGAAAGTTGCAGCAGCTGCGGAAAGTGGCAAGATTCCGCAGCTAAATGAGCAAAAATCTAAATCAAACAGCAGACACAAAATATAGTTAAAAACCATTTTATATGCTCTTTTGCAATTAATATACAATGATATTGACAACTTGGAAGGTTCAGGTGAATGAAAAAGGTCTAGGAAGATGTATAAGAAAGATGTAGATTTGAGACTCAACATACCCCCACTGTGAAGGTGTTGCATGTCCTCATGCAACCAAAATTTTGATAATCCTTCTTCAGTTCATATGCCTTGACACTTCAGCCAGTACATCCAATCCTCTCCTCTTCTTCCTTGGTGCTGCTAACATCCTGGGCTTCTTCATTAAGCATCTAAATTTTATATTAACCAGTGCTCTGCTTAACTTCTGGCATTTCTTTTTCAATTTCTTGTTCTTCTTCTGCCATATTCCCAGATGTAGCATGGTATTATCATGAATGGTTTTGTCCAATTTACTTTGTTCCTTCAATGTCTCATTTTCATTTTTAATGTGTCTATTTAAAAGCTCTAGCTCAAAGACTTCCTGTTTCAGTGATTGGACTAGATCATTTTGTGATATGTGAGGCTGAATGGACGAAGTACTGGGACCTGTAGCTGCTTTTTCTAAAGATTCTATATAATCATATACTTCTTGTTGCTTGGGGTCTATATCGGGTGTCATTTTTATTTGGCTGTCCCCAAAATGCCGTGAAGGAGAGTTGTCTTCAAAATCTGGCTGAGAAGGGCTCACATCAACATCTGGCTGAGAATGGGATGGACTATGTTCAATGTCTGACTGAGAATGAAATGAACCAAGTTCACTAACTGACTGAGAGTGAGATGGACTATGGTCAGCTGGGGATTGTTCAGATGTTTCTTCTCCCAAATCGATAAAATGAGGCCCCTTCATTTGCGTTTTCCTCAACTTCCCCTTAAGCCTGGAACTTCTTCTCACACGCTGTGGACCACTGTCTTTTTGCTTTTGTTTTCCTTTCTCTTTCTTCTTGGCTATAGATAACTGTTCTTGAAGATGAACCAATCTCTCAGATAACACTTGATGATCTTCTTCTTTGGAAGAAGGGGTTTGATGTATAGCCTCAATACTTTTTCTCTCTTTTGATGTTATTGGCTTTTTACCCTTGGTTTCTTTCTTCTTCCTTTTTGACAGTCTCTCTTCCCTACTAGTTCTTTCAATTGTAGTAGTAGGAGTACTTTGAGTTTCATCATTTGTTCTTTTTCTCCTACTCCTTCTTGATGTGCTACCTTCAGGAATTTCTTGAGGTTCTTCAAAGAAATTTCTAATCAAAAATTGTTCCCATGTGTCCTTCTTCTCCTTTAACTCTTTTTCAATCAAAATTTTTACAAGACCATGGTGATATAGATGTGGTTCTACATCCCCTAAATGTTTCTGAACAGTCAGAGACATCTTCTTCAAACTATTTAATAGAAAATATGGGAGATTGAGAGTTTGATTATCTAGAAAATTCATCAGCAATCTGGTATGGTACATATACATGGACCCAAAACGGCCTTCACAGGTGATGAATTTTTGAACAACTAGCAGCAAAGTAGCCCATTCCTCTTTCAAAGCATGAATAGGAATTCCTCTTTTAAAAATAGTTATGTCCATACCTGGGTTCCGTAGGATTATTCTCCAGGCTTCATCACTAATGCTTTTGTTCTTAAACCAACGTTCACCCTCTTGAGGAAGTTCTGTGGCAGTTGCTATAGATGCCTCATTCACTGTGAAGTTAAGGTCTCCAATCTCTACCTCCAAGCCATTGAAAGACCTTGCAAACGCTTTTGTCACTTCTTTATGGTAGCCTCTAAACTTTTGGATAAACCGCAACCACTTTTCCTTCTTCAATATATCCCTGACTTGCGGATATCCTTCCATGAATTTAGGTCCCTCTGGTTCTGCTCTCAACAATTTACCCATCCTTCTTTCTTCTCTTTAAAAACTTGCCTGCGTGAGGAGGGTTCAATGGAAGTAGGACGGCTGAATGAATGGAAATGAGCACAATGACTGTAGGTAGATATTAGAGAGTGGGTATACAGACTGTAGCGTAACAGAGAACGAAATGGAGTGAAGCGGAACAGAGAAGGGTTATGTGAACACGGCAGAGATACGGCTGTGAGAT
Source organism: Pinus albicaulis (assembly GCA_034641835.2). Classification (NCBI taxonomy): domain Eukaryota; kingdom Viridiplantae; phylum Streptophyta; class Pinopsida; order Pinales; family Pinaceae; genus Pinus; species Pinus albicaulis. Next base: position 508,311,911 of record CM076582.1, read on the forward strand.
TAATAGAACAATAGGAAGAGTATAACACATCCGGCAGTGTTTAAAATTTGGTGGCTGCAGAATAAATGTAAGCACGTTTATACAACGGCTACGGATTTCATGCGGCTGAAAGAAGCCGTAGTCAAATCAACTACGTTTCATCATCACAGGTGGAGTATCGGAGTTTGAGTGAAGATCAGAGGTTTAATTATGGGACCGTTTGAAAATGAATGTGGGAGGATCATATGGAGATCGTGAAAGGGTTACGGAGTTTGTCAATATAATCATTGCACATAATGGAGCTTATGGTTCATAACTATATAAAAATGTGTTTTCAATTCTATTTGAAATAAATTTTACTCATACCTTGGAATTCTTGCCTTTTTCCTTGGTCTTCAATTAGTTGCTCCTCATTGATATCTTGAATGCCCCATGTCTTCATAATTGGTCCTCACACCTGCATTTGATTTCATGGTTATGGAAATAACATCTGGCTGTACATTCTTTTGAAAACAGAGTGGTAGCTGCGGAATCTGCTTCTGGCTGCGGAAACTGGAGTCAGCTGCGGAAACAGATGTCAGCTGCGGAAACTGACACAGCTATTATTTGGGTGAATGAAAATGAACGGATGACAAATGACTAGATGGAAATGGTCATGAAAAATAATTTTATTGGTGAAATGGAATGAAATAGATAAAATGAAGTGGAATGGAGTGAAATGAAGTGAAATGAAGTGGAATGAAGTGGAATGGGTGGTCACAAAACTTGTGAAATGAAAGAGAGATTTTTTTTTTGGAAAATATAGGGTGTCAGGTGTTCCTGATTTTCACCCTACATTTTTTGTATAAGACTGCCAATCAGTGATTGGTTTTTAGGCTTATACAATATATATATATATTTAATTGAAAGAACAAAAGCTAGGCTGGTGGAAAAGAAGAATTCTTCTGTACCAGCCTGATTGCAGAATTTTCTTGAAACATTTTGACAAATTCCTCTTTTGAGAGTGGCTTATGATAAACTTTCAATCTGTGGCCATTCACAATAAGATGAGTTTGAAACTCATCAATGGTCTTGATTCTTACTGCTCCATTGCTAAAGATCTTGTCAATCTCATATGGCCCAAGCCAATGAGTCTGAAATTTTCCTTGAAAATATTTAAACTTGGAATCAAATAACAATGCCCAATCTCCTTCTTGAAACTTCTTC